>JANRMT010062835.1:839758-851559 GCA_026402145.1 Polypterus bichir lapradei | reverse complement strand
CTCTTCTCTCTTTCCCCACATTTTCATTGAGTGTGACATTAGCTTTTACCCCCGTAGTTCCTGAATGTCACCCTTCTGCTCCTCGACTTCTCTTCATAGATCTTCAGCATTTGATCCCACCACACATCTATTCCTTGTTCTCCTCCTAAACTCTCCCACCCTTTTGCTGGTATTTCACCCCACCTCTGTCCTGATGTCTTTCCATTCTTCAGTCACCTCCCTCCGTATTCTTGGTTCTCCAATGGGGGCACCGGGGAAGGAACGGGCTGGATGGAGAGAACCTGAACAAAGGCTTAGAGGGGTGGGCAGGTGGGTGGGCACATCAACATCAGTTGTACAAATTTTACAAATCTCAAAAAAGATTTAAGTGGACTGCTCGAGGTGACGTCCCTTCCTATACGCAGATCACGCACTGGGGGAGACTGATGTTGCTCTTGGGGGTTCACAGACCACCACTGTTCAGGACTTCCATTAGACAGCCAATCAGATTGCACCATTTAGTCACCTGGCTTACCTGACTTGAGTCAGACAGCCCTAATCGTAGGCACAGGGTACTGTAAAACCGCAGCCCCCTTGACGGAGTGGAGCTCTGGGGGTCCGCAGCTCAGCTCCATTGGGGGTATTGTTGTGTCATGAATCGCCAGTTGACAGTCACCTGCTGTGATGAGCAGAGAGAGAAACGAAAGGACGAAGAAGAAGCTCATGTGGCACCTGCAGCGTGTCCTGAAATTGAAATTCGTCCAGTAAGCCACCTGATGTCACCTCGATTGTCACTTCACAAAAGCAGCACCACATGTTAACAGTTGTAATGTCAGCTGTCTGATGTTACAGAGCCAGGTAACACGTGACGGAGACCCCCAGACCTGCACACGTCGTCAAAGGCTGCTGGCGACAGTCGACACACGAAGTGTCCCATGTGTCACTATCTACAGACATGTCCCCCACACACACGGGGTGCCCTCCGGCTTACTAGTCAGCATTTGGTGGAATTGTGGGAAAAGAGCCAGGCCAGTGACTGGGACATCCAACAAGAGCAAACGCCACAGAGGAACTTCAACTGGTGGCTCATCGTACTGACGGCTGGCGTCACTGATGGAGTTCAAGCCGCATTGCCGTCTGCTGCCACTGGGGGGCCAAAGCGGAGGTGACACGGTCACATGTTGACCCGCTGGTGATGGCACTGAGTGCAGTAAGTTAGTGAGGCGCGGGCAGCAGTTTGTATTTTTTTCTCTTTCTTATTATTCGTAGTCGTTGTATTACAGTAAGGGTTTCGGGTGTCACACCTGATGCTCTGCTGGCTATCGAGTAACAAAGAGTAACAGGCACCATTGTTATTAATATTACTAATTAGGTCTCCATTTGTGAAGGACACAAACCCGCTAGTGTGTCACTGTCTGTCATTAAATGCCATTGAAGTCCAAATCTACAGGACCCCCCCCCCCACATTTCAGTTTGTCCAAACTTGTGCTCATCACAGCACATGACGTCACCATCAGCATCCCCTCCGACGCAGCCCACAGGCTGTCATGGGAGGACATCATGAAGGACTTTGCCAAAGTGGGCTGCTGTGATCTGCGAGAAGGTGACTGAAGAGACCCCAAAACGTTCAAAAACATTCAAGTGTGGATTATTTAAGCTAAAAAAAATTTGTGTTTGACGTGAAAGGTGATGGCCAAGCTTGGGACGTGTGCTTCTCTGCTCGTTGATTTCACTGCACAACAAAGTTTTTGCTTCTTGAGCACCGTTGGGTGTCCCTTGTAGGTTTTTGGGTGCTGATCACGAATATCACATCAGGATGTGCCCATCACGTGCCGTTTCAGAGGTTTTGTTATATTTGTATCCAAACATTTTCGCTCCCGTAAGTGACTTCTCAACAACGGTTTGTGCAGCCTGGGCATGTCCAGGTATGGCATCAGGCCAGGTTGGCAGCTGTTCTGTGGAAGTTGACATCCTGGGCAGGTCTGAACGAGCTTGGCGCTGGCTCAGCATGCTATAGAGGTAGGTGGCTGGCATACAGCGATCCTGCTCATTTGGTTTCTGTAGGCGGTCAGTGTGTATGTGTGGTATCAGGATAGTAAAGTAGAGTATCGGTAGCAGTGTAACAGTAAGTGAGCTCGATGCCGTAGACGTCTCGGTGTCGTCATGGCGATATGTCTCGCCAATGTCCTTACAGCCGCCATACATTCTGCTCTATCTGTGTGTGGCAAATATACACTTGTGCCCAGAGATGTCGGATGACTGCTCTTGTGAAGAAAGCTTACCATCTGGATTTCGGCTGGTGATCAAGACCAGCAATGGGCGCCTCACATGTGCTGTACCACATGTGCTGTCAGTCTGAGAGCCTGGCTCAGTGGCACTCGAAAGACGATGATATGGCGAGAACAGAGAGACCGTGTGACAGACGGACTGTTACTTCTGTTTGACTCACGTGTCTGGTTTCTCTGCCAATTGAATCTCCTAATCTGCCTTCAGCAATGAGACCCGTGCCACACGACGACAGTCTTCTAAATACGAAACCACCAGAGGATTGGACCTCAGATGAGGAAACTGCAATGCAGGGTTCTGACAGTGACATTGACCCGGATTTTGAGCCGTGCTCATCAGGCGATCTACAGTCCGAATTGAACGATTTGAGCCGAGCTGCTGGGTTCGAGACTGCAGGAATGGGGTTTGCTGTCACCAGGTAGGTACAAACACTTCTGTGTTTCAAGGCCAACATCGTGATAGAACCACATTTGTTGTATAAGCTGACAGTCTCTGTTTCGGTTGTGACACTGAAGGATTGTTCTTGGCGTTGGCTTGTGATCACAACCCTGAAGAGTGGCGTCTCTTCATTGATTCGACCATGTTAAGCCTGAAAGCTGTCCTGCTACACAATGCCAACGTTGATCCTTTAGTACCTGCTGGCTATGCAGCACACATGAAAGAAACGTATGAGAATATGGAACTGGTGCCGACGCCCATCCAGTAGAGCAGGAACAACTGGAGTATCTGTGGAAATCTTAAAGTCGCTGCTCCGTTACTAGGACTGCAGCTCGGCCAAACAAAGTACTGCTGTTTCATCTGTGAACGGGACGGCCGTGCCAAAGAGTCGACAGAAGTGGCCAGTCCGTCAAAAGTTAGTTCCAGGACAGAAAAATGTGGCACATGAATCGCTTGTCGATATTTCTGCCTCATCTTCACATAAAACTGGGACTCATGAAGAATTTTGTGAAATCCCTGAACAAGGAAGGCAAAGGGTCTCGTTATTTAAGGCCGATGTTCCCAAGAATAACTGACGCCAAGATCAAAGAGGGCATTTTTGTTGGCCCCCAGATCAGATGTGTTATGAAGATCTGTTAGCTGGGCCTGGAAAGCCTTCAAAGACGTTGTGGACAAATTTCTGGGTGACTCCAGAGCTCCAAACTCCGCTCAGCTGGTAGACAAACTTCTCAAAGCATACGAGACGATGAAGTTCAACATGGCACTCGAGATTCATTTCCTCCACTCACACTTGGACTTCTTCCCCACAAGTCTCGGTGCTGTCAGTGACAAACACGGTGAGAGGTTTGCTACGATGGAGAGACGATACCAGGGCCACTGGAATCCATCAGTGCCCGCTGACTGCTGTTGGACGCTGCAATGTGATGCACCAGACATTGAATACAAAAGAGAGTCAGGAGCAAAACACTTAATTCTGTTGAATTTAATAGCTTGTGTGAATCATAAAGGTGACTAAATACGCTATTATCAGTTAACATATACTGTAAATGTCGATGTCTGAGTCCCTACGTGATGCAGTAAAAGCAGTAAAACTATATTTGTGCACACCCAGTAGGTCCCTGTCACCATCAGCTAACACTTTCAGGAAGCAAGACTTGTCAAAAAAATTGTGCAGTGATGCAGTTTTTATTTCTTGTTTCACTTTAAAGTCCCCGATTTCTTGACGTTTGTGAGGACCCCTTTATATGACAGTTGTCTTGGGCCGCAGCATTTAGGACACCCGTCAGTTTGGTCTTTGGGTTTGTCTTTCGTCACGCGTCGATTTAGCGACGTCCACCGATGTGATGATTGAAGGCTCAGCTCTCCCGTTTTCTTCTTTTCACTTTCTCAGTACAAACTCCTAATTGCGACTTTTCCAAAGCCGTTGGTGTGGTCCGAGTGTCTAGCAGAGGTGCCATAGTAGCCCAGACAGGACAGACCAGAGCCTCTGCCATTTAGGGCCCCCGTCAGCGTAGTCCTCAGACGTGTGGCCGCCATAGTGGACTGGTGCTGAATGTGGAAATTTCTGAGGTCTGTAGGCTTGTGAAAGGCCATCTGATCTTGTGGGGGGCTACAGAGAGAATCTGTGAGACTGAGAGACCAGAGCAGCTTGGGTCCTGAGGGACGGCTGGCCATCGAGCACCAGACGGATAAGCTGGGCGAGCGAGAAGGTCCACCTTGGCCAGCTTGAGCTGCAGTGTCAGTGAGGTTGGGTGCAGAGATTGTAGCTAAGACCGTGGGGTCCCCGCAGTATGGACCCCCACATGGAGTGTGTCGTGTCACCAGAGTATCCACGGTTAGTGTGAGCAACAAGTGTGTAGAAGTTACCCTGGGGACCACCAGTCTCTCTGCAAAGAACTGCACATGACAAATAAAACGTCACCGAGCCGCAGCCCCCAAGTAGCTGTTGACTAACTCTGATCCTGACTTGAGCCCACCCGAGTCGAACAGACTGGGCTGGCCTGTCAACGCAGAGTGGCAGTCAAATGTCCCATTTTATTTTATGTGACCGTCATGGCCCATCCTGACTCCGTGCCACTTGAGTCAAATCTGATCAGAGGACGGCAGCGTCTTAAAACGACTAATAAAACGGTCAGGCAGTGAAAACGAAAAGAAGTTCCAAGACATGAGGACCCCTGTATATGACGGTGGTCTCTGGCACCCTTCAGTCCGGTCCTCAGTAGTGCCACCGCCATAATGGACTGGTGCAGAACATGGAAACTTCTGAGGTCTGCAGGCTTGTGAAAGGCGAGCTGAAGTAACGGTGTCCTGCCATTAAGGGGGCCGCGCCCCACCCCACCACCCCGCCCCTTTATGTCCACCGATTCTGCTCTGGGCTCTCAGTGCACACGTGACACAGAGGGTCCCGTTCATGCGTTTGTCTTTAGTCGGCTGGACTGCTGCACTCAGAGTCCTCACAGGGCTCATTCAGGGTCCTCCTGCACGTCAGTGGGCTTTGATTTGTGTATAAAGCGCTAAGGGGTTTGGGACCGCAATGCATCTCTGACTCGGCGTTAAGACCCCTCGGGTCACCTGGACGGGTCTGCTCGCCATCCCAAGGGTCAAGACCAAGTAGCTGTGGATCCAACGTCCTGAAGACCCCGAGGTTTGAGCCTCGAAACCTCCCTGTCACTGGTGGCTTGCCAGTAAATGACATTGGGGACAGTTCTGTACTATTGGATTGTATTTTTATTTCTTTGAATTTCTGTGTTTTAATCTTTCGGTGTCTTTGCACAGCCTTACTGCCTGAATGAAACGCGCTTTGTCTTCCTCGGCCGGCGCAGGATGAACACGTGGAGGTACCGAGGGGCTCAGGGGGTCCCACGGCACATGTGATGAGTGTTTACAGCTGGACCGGCGTCACTCTGCATGTGACACTGAAGCCCATCAGTGCCAACAGCCAGCCACGTAAGCAGTAAGTTGAGGCCTGCAGCTGGCGAGTGGTCCAACAAAAAATGGTGAAGAATCCCCTGTGTGCACCTTGGCAAAATACTCGAGGGTCTGAACGAAGAGGAAGTAAATGAGCAGCCATTATGAAGAGACAAAGGCTCACATGACTGAGCACAATGCCGTATTCTGTCTCCTAAAACCGTAAATGATACACAGGAAGCCCCCCGGGACCACTTTCAATCAATGGAATGTGTCCTGAAAACATCAAGCTGCGCAGGTGAGGCCTACAGCAGCGTTGTCATAATCGGAAGTGATATTCGATATAAGGTAACACACCCATCAGTGGCCCGCCCTGTTGGACCCCCGCGGGCTCGTCACGGTGAACTAAACTAGAATTGGGTCACCAGAACTGGGACATCCGCTTGTGGGGCGGGCACAGAAAACTTTCTGGTGTGCTCTTTGTTGTCAGCAGATATTCTGGGGTCTTCTTATTACAAACAGCAACGGACCCACAAGTGATCCTTGATTTGCCCTGTATGTGATAGCGAGGACCCCCTAAAGTGCAATCACCACCGCTAACAAAGAATTAAGACCCCAGCGGGGAGACCCCGGCCATTGTGACAATCCCGCGGTCAATGGCAATGAGTAGTTCTGTGCTCAGGTCTGAGAGGAGAAGAACTGACGTGTCACCTGTGTCTGCACAAACCTGCAGGCCACGGACCACCAATGCCTGACAAACTCATCGAGGACAGACGGGTCATTCCTGCTGGAAATGGCCGTCCATGGGGGCTTTGAGATGGCGTTAAAATGGGCCACACAGGGGACTCGCGATTCAGAGCTTTAGCTGTGATTGTTAGTATTTTACAGCAACTTTGGACCCCCTCCTCAGTTCTCAGTGGGCTCAGTGCCCCTCAGACTCTCCAGACTGGCAATATTACAAATTACAATGCCAAAACAAATTTGCCGTTGAGGATTAATACAGGACATGAAATCAAAGTGACGTCACTTACTGATCAGCTGGGGTTCTCTTGACTTGCGTGGCCGCATTTAGAAAGCCTTCAGATTGATTTCAGTGACGGTGGACTTTGCCACTTCATGCGCCGTTCAACGACTGCCCTGTTTCTGACCGCGTGGCATCGTTCTGAAGACGCCGCCATTTTGAAGAGTGTGGTGCGGGGGGGCTGACTGCTGCTTTGGCCCTTGCGCCCCTTCACGTTTCTGGTTGCCATTTTTATTTTTCTGCCCGATGGCCATCTGAGCAGAGCGCCGCACAGTGGGAGGTTGAGCTTTTAGTTACACGACCCCCTAAACTGTGGACTGGTCTGCCTGCTGCTATAAGAGATGCCCCTTCAGTATCAGCTTTCAAATCTCACAACTTCAGTTCAGCACACCCTGACTAGAGCTGCTGATTAACTGTACGGACATTCAGTATCATTAGCATTAAAACACAAGTAATGTGACAGTTACAATTTGTTACTCACCCTCACCTGTTCTGTTTCTCTTCTCAGTACTCAAGTGTGGCACTTGGTGGCACTGCCCACCTGCCAAGTTGTCCTGCCAGCCTAAGGTAAAGTCATCTCTGATGGAGGATCGCAGGTTAAAGAAGTCCTGTCATCGGATTGGCTGTCTCAGCTGTGGAATGGCCAATAGAGGAAGGTGGCTTGACGGCCGAAGTCTCCAGGACTCTGAACAAATCCAATCCTATTATGGGATGACAGCGCCTGTTGAATTCTGCTCCGTACTTGTAATATTTCTATTGTATCGAGGATGACTTGTGTCCTGTTCTGTGCATTGTCTTGTATTGACCCCCCTTTATTTGAGACCCACTGCACGCCCACCCTACCTAGTAAGGGGTCTCTCTTTGAATTGTCTTTCTGGAGGTTTCTTCCATTGTTTTCTTGTTTTCCCTACAAGGGTCTTTTCTTGTCTTCTTAGAGAGTCAAGGCTGGGGGGCTGTCAAGAGGTAGGGGCTGTTAAAACCCATGGCGGCACTTGTGTGATTTTGGGCAATCTATACTAATAAACGGCAAAGCCCTCACTGACTCACTGACTGACTGACTGACTGACTCATCACTAATTCTCCAACTTCCTGCCAAATTTCAGCCTTCTACCTACACGGGCTCATTCCTTACAGCTTCCTTACAAAAGTTGGGCAGGTTTCATTTCGAAATTCTACACGTAATGGTCATAACTGGAAGCTGTTTTTCTCCATTTACTGTAATGGAGATGAGCGTGAAACCCGTGGGGGCGGAGTTTCGTGTGACATCATCACGCCTCCCACGTAATCACGCAGTAGGTAGAAAACCAGGAAGAGGCCCAAAAAGCGCTGTAGAAAACATGCATTATATAATTGAGAAGGCAGCGAAACTATAAGAAGCGAGCGAGTGATATATACAACCATATTCATAAGTTCTGCTACTTCGGAAACAAAGCACAGTGTAAACCTAAACTTTAAATTAAGTTCATAGACAGGCTGCCGCTAGCGTTTGTAATTTAGTGCCTGCCCATATAAGGCCGTCCGTCAGCGGCAATCCAATAGGATTGGCCCAATTGGTAGGGCCTAAAGTGCCGTACTGCTAGGATCACTGCCAACAGCTCCCGCCGAGTGACGCAGTAATTTTTCTCCGGTCGGCTGAGGCTGCAGCTGTAATAAGGTACCACTCTCTCTCCAGTCTCCCCCTTCTGTGAGAGTACGGCCCCAACCCCCACATTGCTAGCGTCAGTGTCCACAACAAAAGGTTGGTTGGGGTCAGGGTACACCAGGACAGGCGCGCTGACGAGGGCAGCTTTTAGTTGTTGGAAAGCGGCTGCGCAGTCCTCCGTCCACCCAAACTGTTGGCCCTTACTCGTCAGTCGGTGCAAGGGGCTGGCAATGGTTGCAAAGTTTTTTACAAACCTCCTGTAGTACGAGGCTAAACCCAGGAAGCTCCGCAGTTCGGTGATGTTGGCTGGTGGGGGCCAGTTGCTCACGGCAGCCACCTTCGCTGGGTCGGTAGCCACCCCGCTCTCGCTGACTACGTGTCCTAGAAACTGGGTCTGTCGGGCGAGAAGATTACACTTTGTGGGGTTCAACCGCAACCCGGCGCTACGGATGGCGGTCAGGACCTCCCTTAAATTGTGCACAGCCTGGTCAAAGTCTCTGGCATGAGTCAACAGATCATCCAAATAGACCACACAACGGGTTCGGGGAATGTCTTTTAGGACCCGTTCCATTAGTCTTTCAAAGGTGGCCGGTGCGTTACAAAGTCCAAACGGCATTACCTTAAACTGCCACAGCCCTTGTCCGATGGTGAATGCAGTTTTGGGCCGGTCCTCGGATGCCAGTTCTACTTGCCAATATCCACTGCGCAAGTCCAAGGTGCTGAACCAACAGGATCCAGCCACATAGTCCAATGCATCATCGATGCGTGGCAGTGGGTAAGAGTCTTTGCGAGTGACTGCATTTAATCTACGAAAGTCCACACAAGGGCGCCAACCCCCCGTTTTCTTCCGCACCATGACCATGGGTGCGGCCCAGGGACTGTCCGAAGGCTCAATAATGTCATTAGCTACCATCTCGCAAATCAATTCTTCGGCAGCTTGGCGTTTCGCAAGAGGCAATCGGTGGGGGCGCAAACGAATGGGAGCGGCGTGGCCAGTGTCAATGTGGTGTTTTACCAAAGAGGTTCTGGTGCAGTCCTCCTCTCGAGCCGCAAAAATGTCCACAAAGTCTTTCAGTAGGTGCTGGAGTTGCTCCTGCTGTGGCGTGCTCAGATGTTCACCACTTCGACGGCCCAATTCCTCTACAGCGGCAACTGTCTCAGCTGATGGGGGGTCGTGCGATGAAAGCAGTTTGGAAACATTTGTCTGTACTGCAATACTCTCCTGGGGGTTCTCTTGAATCCCTGCAGCTTCCAAACAATGGTTGGGAGCCGGTGAGCAGTGGTGTCCAGGTGAATCCACGCTGGCAGTCCTTCCAGGACGGTTCCAGCCCGACCGGAGCGGCACAGTCTCATTACCAAAACAAAGGACGGCCCTTGACACATCAACACGTGCTCCCCAGTGGGCCAACAAGTCCAACCCAATAATGCACTTGTCTTTAATGTCAGTAAGCCAGAATTCGTGGCTGGTCTGGCTCGTCCCTACCAGCACAGATAACAGTTTCTTTCCGGGCATTACTGTCCGTTCACCCGTAACAGTGCGTAGTTCGCTATTTGTGGGGGTCCAGTCCATTGGAAGAAGACCAGCGGTTTCGGGCAACACTCCTTTTTGTAGCAAACAAATAGTGGACCCCCTGTCCACTAAAGCACTGCATGGCTGTCCGTCAATAGTGCAGTCTAGGTACAGTCCAGTGGAAAACCCACAGCGCCCCACTTTAGGGCAGTCATCGTGGAGGGGTGCTGAAAAACGGAGCAAGGGTCCCCTCACGGCCTCACCCCGAGGTCGTTTTCCGGCGGTGATGTTGTACGAGGCAAGGGACTTGGAGCAGGGCAATCCCTGGCAAAGTGCCCTGGTTCTCCGCATCGGAAACAGCGGTCTACTCGTTGTCTCTGTCGGGGGGTTGATGTTGGTTGGGCGTGACTGACCTCCACTACCTCAGACGGGTCCCCTTCCACCCTTCGTTCAACTGCTCTCGTTAGTCGACTCGGGCGTGGCGTTCGACTTGTCGGTGACTCGGCCTGCAGCACCTCTTCAGCCCGCTCAGCCTCTCGCAGTGCCTCACTCAAATCTCGGGGTGACAACAGACAGACATGCTGACGGAGACGTTCTGGTGTAAGGCCCCGTAGGAAAGCATGAAGACTGAGTTCCTCCCTCGCTGCTGTCGAGAAAGTAGGGTAACCTTTTCGTGTATAGACCCTGATGTCAGCTGCAAAGGCTCCTACACTTTCACCTTCACGCCGATGTCGGCTAATCAGCTTTTCTCTGCTGCATTCTGCTGAGGTTCTCTGTCCAAAGCGACGGGTGAGAGCAGCGGTGAGAGCCTGAAGATCACGACACTCCTCCGGTGGCAGATCAATGAGTACCTGAAGTGCGGGACCCTCCAAGGCAAGGGCCAAGTGTGTCGCAGCCTCCTCGCATCTCCATCCGTTGTGTAGAGCGGCCAGATCTACTTGTGCAAGGTATGGCTCTAAGGGCGTCAATCCGCTGTATCGCGGCAGCTTAGCAGGTGACCGTGAGAAGAGGGCCAGCCAACTGGTAACCTGGAGTATCGTTGCGGTAGCTGAAGGTTCATTCTGGCCGTGCCTAGAAGATCGTAACACTGTCCGCGGAATACTGGCACCATCAGGCCAGTTTGCCTCTTTTCTCCGCACAGTTCCGCTGATCAGGCGCTCTAACGTAACGCTGTTCTCTAAGATGGCACGCTCTAATTCTTCAAGACTCTGTTCCATAACGGCGTCTTCTAAACAGCCTGGGATCCCACTTCTGACACCAATGTAGCAACCCGTGGTTGAGTCTTAAAGTTTTCAGAGCCGAACTCTGCCGTGCACCTCTCCCAAGCTGTCGGCTAGCGGACTGCCAGCGCTATGCACGCAGCTACAACCAGCTCTTTAAGTAGCGAGCACTCGTGTCCCATACACCGCACGACTCCGAATGTCTCGGCAATAATTGCTTAGATGAAATCTTAGCAATACACAGCTCTGTCCTGTTGTATCTTTTTATTAGAGCAGATAGTCAGAAAACAAAGCTCAAACTCATTGCATAGCCATTGCCAAGGTCATTAACGAAGCCATCTTTCTCATTGATGGTAACTATTTACAATTTAACAACCCCGGACGGCAATAACCCAACCCACCCCACCAGTTGAGCACAAACACATACAACAATTACAACAGGAAAATAATTTGATTACCTTGTTAATTTAACACAACAATAAGCTTTTACATAAATTACCCACAATGCATCACGCCGCCAGCGCTGGCTGCCGGGTCACTACAATATTATTCATAACTGCAGCTACTGCAGAAACAAAGCACACGGTGGAAAAAGTGAATGTCCCGCTAAAGGAAGACAGTGTTAAAAAAAAACCCGTGCATGCAATGTGTCAGGTCTCAGATAAAGAAGAAGACGAGCTGTTTATTGATGCAGTAAGAAACAAATCTTTTTCATAGCTTATTTAACAAACTACGTCTCCGCTGCGATACGCGGGTATATATATATATGTATATATATATATATATATATATATATAC
>JANRMT010062835.1:795839-834758 GCA_026402145.1 Polypterus bichir lapradei | reverse complement strand
TACAATTTCCAAATCCCTCAGTACCTCCTTAGTAGTCCCTGTTACTGCTCTGAGGTTATCCACTTGAAACAAGGCGCCATATTGTTCGGTCAAACGACTGGCATCTTTATGTTCTGTTCAGCTGACCCTGCATGACTCGTGTCAATAAAACGACATTTGAACATTTCTTTTGGAAGTTTTGTTTTTTAAATGTCATTTGGCAGTGTGGTGAAGTCGCTAAGGCTTCGGCCTTCAAGCCCCAAAGTTGTGGGTTCAAATCCCACTACTGACACCACGGCGTGACCGCTGAGCGAGTCACATGACCTGCCTGTGTGCTCCAATTGGAGAAACCAAAAGAAGTAAATGTCACCAATCGTATCGTATCGTAAATGTCGTAAGTCACCTTAGTTAAAGTGAACGTCGACGCTCCTTTAGACGAGTCATGGAGTGCTTTGCTCAGGCAGGCTGTCTTTGTATTCAAATCGCACAACAAACGTTCGGAGGAGTTCAACGGAGACGTTTCAGTTTTTTTGGTGGTCGCATTTTCAGTGTTATTTGTTATGTGGGGGGTCAAAACAACACCTTCCTGATGGTGGGTGGGCAATAAACCTGCAAGTGTTTAGCCACCTCCACCTCCAGTGAAGATTAGGGAGAGTTATGGGAGGTATGGGAGACACCTTCTGAAACGAGGGGTAAAAGAACAACAGAAATACCAGGAGATGAACCTCTGGAAAGGAAAAAAAAAAAAAAGAGTCGTCCATTAACCAATTTGAGGGGCTCCGCTCATGAAACGTCCAATCCTTTAGGGACTGGCAAATGGGCACATCAGCAGGAGATGAGGCCTTCATGTTGGGCGAGGAGCAGCAGAACTGCGATGGTCTCGTGACTGAGGACCTCTGCACATGGCGTCGACCTGAAGAAGTGAAAGGATCAGTTTAAGGGGGCGAGAACGAAGTGTGGCTAAACATGGACATACGGACGGACGGATGGGCGGACGGACGGAGAGCCCAAATACCAACACGTGCTTTGTGAACACAGTGCGTGTCGTCTCCTCAACGTCCGAATTCACCCACCTCCATAACATGGCTTAAAAAGGTCTGGAGTGAAGTGTGTGAGGAGATCGGGGGGCTCGGTGGGCTCTTATGGCAGAGCAGCGAGGAAGTAAACTCCATGTGCCCCAAACTGTCACTCATATACAAAGGAAAACAAGAGGCAATAATGACATAAAAACCAACATGAGCCTTCGTTTTAGAGTAAGTCGGCTTAAATTACCGCATATTTGTACTCAGAATATCTTAGCAATATGTGATAATAACTGACATTTTAATTCTCAGATCTAATGAAGTCAATGTAACGTAAACACCGTACGTTAAAAACTTTGCCTATTTCACAGGATTCAGTTAGCTGGACTTAAACGTTTAATGAAATACAACTGAGGCATTCACTAATGTCAGTCCAAAGCCTGATGTAACGATCATTGACTTTAACGTTAATAAAAATACAAAGCATACGCAGACATAAAGTGAAGCTCTCTACATGTGAAGCAGTCGTTCTTCTCCTGGCTGCCTCCACACTGGGCTCAGACGAGCGACGATTTACAGACGGACGGATGGCTCCCCCTCATCTCACGAGGCCTTAACTACTCGCGCCGTGTACTTTACGCCCCAGTGTTAAAATGGCTATTTAAAAGCACGCCGTGAGGTCAGTTTAAATTGTACGCATGTTTAATGTCATTTAATACCACATTACTGAATGAGATGACAGGACTATGTGAACGTCTCCAGTGCTCATTGGTCACCAGTCGGTCACACTGTCATCCACTGCAGGATTTGCACGTGTGTCACATTTCACTTCAGTCGTTGAATGTCCTTTGCAGACAAAGTCAAAGAAGAACATCTCATCGTTGTCAAACACACATAAGTAAGTAGCCGCACGGTGCACCAAAAACACCAAATGGAACTGCCGACTGGGCATCCACTCCTTAAACCGGCACACTGGAGGGACACCATTGCAGCACTGGACTTGTAGCAAATCAAACTGACGAAAGATGGCGGATGCTGCTGGGAGGTTCAAGTCAAAGGACGCTGGACAAAAATAACGGAGACTGGTATACAAAATACGGCAGCGCGAGTCAAGACAAGTGGATCTGAGATGGTGGGCCAAAATGACAGCAGCCAAGGACGAGTCCACCATGAAGCAGTGTGCGTTACTGGTGAAGCTCAATAGAAATTGCTACATTATGGACAGATGACATTCTTCCAAGATGAACCAGAGCTTTGTAGTAAAAGTGAGCTCGGTGCACGGACTCAAGCTCAACATGTGTGGCGAGACTGGCTGAGCCAGGTGACGGTTATTGTGACTCTGGACATTACACGTCAAACTAAGTGCCAACAGGACAGCTTTTTAATGCACTTCTCTAAAGGCTACACATCGATATTTGGTATTCTTTCTCAGATCAGTCTCTTCATACTGTGTTGTCACACACGTGCCCTTGGGAAGCGGTCGACGGGCTCGATGAACTGTGTGGTAACGCCAGCCCAAGGGGTGTAACTGCTGCCTCTCTCCCATCCTCTGCAGACCCTCAGAAGCAAAATCCACCTAACGTCACTTCTGGTCCCTCCCCCATTTCGGCTTCCAGCACCACAGACCCGCCTCTTCCTCCCCACCGACTATCAAGCCGCCATATTCCTGTTAGTTAATGGTCAGCGTGTGTTAGCGTCAGTCCTATGAGATCACTCTGTTGCACTGCAGCCTTCCTCTTGTTTCAAGTATACGGGATGGACCCCCAAATCTTTTTTGTGTTTTCTTGTCATTCTTACAATATGTCGCATCAAACCATTCAGGACAGTCTGCAGTCTGGAGGACAGTTAGCCATCCTGCAAACCAAGTGAAACCTTTTGAAAGAAAGTAAAAGTGTGGGTCAGTCCTTTGGGATAACGAAGATGGATGAGACGGAGCTTCACCACAAGGACACCCACAAATGACAACAACGACAATTTCTGACTGGTAGTGAACTGCACTGTTGGTGTTGTCACCACAAGCTCGGCCTCATCAATAAGAAATGGAAACACACAATCAGCAACTCAAAATGATGCACAGTCCCAAACAGGAAGTTTAAAGTCCAAAAGGTGCCATATAAGTTGAGGAAGGGCGTGGAGGACAGCGGCAGGTTCTATGTGTGTGTGTGTGTGTGTGCATATCATGGGATTCCTAACTATAGTTAGAAGGGCAGTTAGAAATGAAGCATATAAAATAAATGTCAGCCGAGACTGTCAAAGTACAACTTAAACTAAAGTGGCCTGAGTTAGAATTGGGCAGACTTACTCTTTCAATCAGAATACGGTGACTAAAGCAAACGGCAAAGCCCTGCTGCGTTGTGATCCAAACTGTGACGTAGCTGAAATACGACGTCCTTATCGGCAGGAAATTCAAATAAAGGTGTGATCGATGTCTTAACCCTGACGTACCCAAAGCATTGTGAGGGCTGGGAAATGCACACATAGTGACACACAAGTCAGAAGGCAAAGACTCGAAATAAGGCCTTCCAGAACAGGAGCAGATGCCAGACCTGCGTACGAGTTCACTCAGATTTCACTTCTGTAACTCTGAAGTAGGCACAGCCGTAGACGTTCGTCATGGACTTTTCAAGATGGCAGCCAAAGAATGGGCACTCTTTCCAGGTTTGGAAGCCTTCTGCCCAAATGAGGTCATCACGACGATCAAGCACTGCATGGACTATGTGGTCCTGATTTGTGAGTCAACAGTAAGACAGCGTCACTATAAGTCACTTCAAGATTTATACTATTTACACAGAACGGGGCAGAAAGGCAAACAACAGATAAAGCACTTTACCTCAGACAGGCCAGGGCTCCAGGGTCTCAGGCCAAATGTGGTCAGCATTATCATTCCATTCAGAGGTCGATTTCTCGCAGGCGTCTTTAGTTCTTCAATCATCCATTCCCTCACATGTTGTGGAATTTTTTCCCTTGGGAAAGCTTTTAAGAAAGTGAATGTCTGCGTGTTTGGGTTTTTTACAGCCAGAGTGTGGAGATTCGTTGTCAGGGTCATTTTGCCTGCATTTACAGAGACTTCCATGCATCCTGCTCTGCTCAGGTTGTTCCTGTAATTCCCCATTTTAAACAGCAGCCAGTGTTTCCGTTTTCGGACATGTGCTTCGGCTACAAACACCATCAATTTAGCACTTGGGGAAGCTGAGAAGCCATAGACAGCAGATACAAGTTCATCCAAGATCTCACACTTCTGGTCTCTTGCCAGTTTAAGGGGTCCTCCAGGCCTCTCAAATTCTGCATTCCCTTCTCTAAGTTTCAACTCAAAGTCAAAAGAAAACTTGGGAACTGAAAATGAACCCAAAGGCCATCTATACTGCTCAAAAAAATGAAAGGCACGCTTCTTAATCTGCGTATAACATCAAGCCAATGAGACTTCTGGGCTGTTGATCTCCTCAGTTAAGCAGCAGAGGGGCTTGTTCATCAGTTTCAGCTTTGGGCAACAATGAGACAACCCCCAAAACAGGAATGAATGGGTTAACAGGTGGAGGGAGGCCACTGACATTTTTCCCTCCTCATCTGTTTTGTCACTCGTTTTGCATTTGGCTACGGTCAGCGTCACTACTGGCAGCATGTGACCATAACTGGATCCTAAAGAGCTGGCACAGGTAGTCCAACTTCTCCAGGATGGCAGGCACATCAATACGTGGCATTGGCAGAAGGTTTGCTGTGTCTCCTAGCACAGTCTCAAGGACATGAAGGAGATTCCAGGAGAAAGTCAAGCAGTTCCTCTAGGAGAGCTGGACAGGGCCCCTCGTAGAAGGTCCTTAGCCCATCAGCAGGACCCACCGGTATCTGCTCCTTTGGGTAAGGAGGAACAGGATGAGCACTGGCAGAGCCTACAAAATGACCTCCAGCAGGCCACTGGTGTGAATGTCTCTGACCAAACAATCAGAAACAGACTTCATGAGGGTAGCCTGAGGGCCCGACGTCCTCTAGTGGGCACTGTGGAGCTCGATTGGCATTTGCCATCGATTACCAGAATTGGCGCTCTGTGCATTTCACAGATGAGAGCAGGTTCTCCCTGAGCACATGTGACAGACATGTGAGAAACCGTGGAGAAGCCGTGGAGAACGTTATGCTGCCTGTGACATCGTTCAGCATGACTGGTTTGGTGGTGGGTTGCTGATGGTCTGGGGAGGCAAATCCATGGAGGGACGCACAGATCTCTATAGGCTAGACAACAGCACCTTGACTGCCATTAGGTATCGGGATGAAATCCTTGGACCCGTTGTCAGACCCTATGCCTGCCCTCATGTGGTGAGAGGATGAAGGAATTGATCCTATTGACTGCCCAAGCTCACTCGCCTGACCTCAATACATTAGAACACCTCTCGGCGGGACATTATGTTTGGGTCCATCCGACGCCTCAGACTGTCCAGGAGCTCAGTGATGCCCTGGTCCAGATCTGGGAGGTGATCCCCCAGGACACCATCCGTCGTCTCATTAGGACGTTGTCAGGCATCGGGGAGGTGTGTGGATGATGGCACATATAAAATACTGAGTACGATTTGGCGTTGCTGCAATGAAATTTCGGCCAAATGGACGAGCCTGACTGCCACATCATGTTTTTCACTTTGATTTTGGGGGTGTCTTTCAATTCAGTCCTCTGTAGGTCGATCATTTTCATTTCCATCAGATGATGTGGCTGCCATCCTTCCATTCCTAACACATTACCATATCAGTCCATATATCCAGCAGGATTTTCTTTCCCCATTGAGATCTGATGTGTGTTCCTTTCATTTTTCTGAGCAGTGTAGTGAAGCGTTTGTGGCTTGACATACCTGACGGTACTTCAGTAGATGCAACACAACTGAACTGAAGAAGAACTGGAATCTTCTTCAAGTGTTGTATGCAAAACTGCTTTTTGTGGCAACTCCATGATGTCAACCAGGCAGGCAAGTCTTCCATCAAAGTCTGGATCTTCATACTGTAAGGTGAACTGAAGATCCAATTCCATTTCTTCTTTTATTATCTTCATCAGAGCATCCACAGAGGCTGGCTGTGAGCTGAGCTCTAACGTGTGTGTGTTCTCAACCATCCAAGGAATCCTCATTTGTGAGTCTCTGCTGCCATCAGACTAATGGATCTATCAAAGGAAAAATAAAATAATAATTGAGCAAGTGTTTGGTACTCTTCAAAAATGTCCTACAGGCACAAGTCATTCGCTCAAACTCCAGAGAGCCAAGAACGCTAGGGGTTACATTATCATCTAAGATGGAAGAGAGTAGTTCTCATTATAGGATCAAAATCCAACTCTAAATAGATAACGTGACACGTTGTAACGATTAGCCGATGCTCAAAGAGGGCCACGCTACATTAACGATAAACTTATCGAGCTCTTAATAGCACACTGGACCTGGCTGACCTGCCACTTCTCCTCTCAACGCTTATTCTGAAGAAAGACAGAAAAACACAAGGAAACAGTTATGGAACAACACAAGAGAAAACGTTACACATGTAAATATATTGTAACTAAACAAGTACGCACTTTTATTTACTACAACAGCAACCCCTTTAACTGTCCCTCGAGAAGAAGCCCATCCCATATACCGTGTGTACTCGCGGATAAGCTCTCCTGCAGATAAGTTGGGACTTGATTTGACCGTATAATTTCCGGTATTTTATAATGTCGAATGCGGAAAACTCCTGCTATTGGTCCAAGACATTCTGATATGCTAACGCCCGCCTGCCCCCTGAGAGAGTCACCACGGGGCACACGGCCTTTTGATCTACTGTATGTGGGTGTGGCAATGCGCTGTATCGGCGTGAGCTCCTCACCCCACCCCTCTCTCTCTCTATTGTGCCTACGTCACCACACGGTATTTAATACCCGCACTATTCTGAAGCGACGTTTGCACTGTTTTGTGTTTGTTGGATCTCACACACCTTTATCGTAAGAGCATCCCTTATCTACAATGGAGAGTTCGATCAGAAGAAGATATGAAGCTGCTTTTAAATTAAACGTCGTTGAAGTAGCAAAAGAAATTGGTAACTGTGCTGCTGCAACAAACTTCAATGCATCTAAAAAAAATGATGTGAGGTTGGACGGGCGTATAAGTCGGGGTCTGATTTTATGATCGATTTACTAATACGCGAGTATACGAGGTGTGGCAGAAAAGTAATGAGACTGATTTTTTATTTACCAAAATTTTTATTTTTTTCAAACATCAATGTTATCCCCTTCAAAGTAGTTCCCTTGGGCAGCTACACACCGATGGAGACGTTGTTCCCACTGTTGGTAGCAGCGCTGGAAGTCTTCAACTGGTATGGTCTTCAGCATGTCCGTTACACTCTTTTGGATGTTTTCTAAAGTCCCGAAATGACGTCCTTTGAGGACATTTTTCAGTTTAGGAAAAAGGAAAAGGTCACACGGACTGAGGTCAGGTGAATAAGGGGGCTGGGGAACCACAGGAATGCCTTTTGAGGTCAAAAATTCTGCTCAATTGTGAGGTTTTTCAGCACCATTTTGGCACAGACCTTTCGCATGTGCAAATGTT
This sequence comes from Polypterus bichir lapradei, assembly GCA_026402145.1. NCBI lineage: Eukaryota > Metazoa > Chordata > Cladistia > Polypteriformes > Polypteridae > Polypterus > Polypterus bichir. Next base: position 827,212 of record JANRMT010062835.1, on the reverse strand, counting down.
CAGTCAAAATTTGATGAACGGTAAATCTGTTCAAATTTAATTGTTCACTCAACATTCTTAATGTTAAACGACGGTCTGATCTCACAAGAGTGTTCACACGTTCGATGTTTTCATTGGTTTTCAAAGTTGAAGGCCTCCCTGAATGGTGTTCATCTTCAACGTGTTCTCTGCCTTCCAAAAATGATTTGTGCCAGCGAAAAACTTGAGCTCGGGATAAAGAATGTTCCCCATAGTCACACTTGCCGATTCTCCAAGCTTAACACAAAATTTAATGGCACAACGTTGCTCCAAATTCCGCTGTTCCATTTTGCGTGACGCACAACCAAAAACACAACTTTGCTAATAGCAGTCACAAAAATCACGTAGTTAACGGAAGGAGTTGAAACTCGCACTGAGCTATGGGAGGGTACTGATACACGTGCTCTATCAAGGACAACAGCGCAGTGTTGCCAGATCACTTGCAGTGTTGCCAGTCTCATTACTTTTCTGCCACACCTCATATATGGTAGATACTCCCTTAAAACACACCAAATTCCCACTTTTAGTTAGAAAGAATAGCCAGTCCCAACAAACCTCACATATATATATATATATATATCTATATAAAAAATCCAACATCGGTCTGTCTATCTGTCTCTGTCTGTCTGTCCACTTTTCACTACTTAATGGACGTAGATTGGGTTTTTTTCTAGAAATTTGCTTGAACATTCTGGTTGATTTTGCAACTTCCCTCATTGCGCTAAGAATCACAGTTCACTTGCAGGAGCGATTAATTCGTGCTAATCCGGGGCCGAGGGGATGGGGAAGCGTGACGTCAGGAGTGGGGAGCCGGTCTACCTCTGCGTTTTGGAGTGTCCCTCGCCTCTGTTTAGCTAGCAATACCATTTTGTTTATTGATTTTTAAAGTTTGTTCCCGTTTCGCTACTGAGAACGGCTAGTACATAAATATACACACAACTCTCAACGTGACTTAAAGAAACAAAAGACGCCCCTGTTCAGGTGAGGCTCACAGATGCACACAAATAGAAATAAAACACTAGCGACAGGTAAATATGCACACCAACCCAGTCCACAGGGTTAATGTCCATGAAGGAAGGAGAACCACATCAGACTGGGAAGAATCGAGGGAAGATGGACGACTGCGCAATCCCAAATGGGAAAAAAAAGGTCCTAGATCTCACCCTCCGAAATCGGCCAGGCATTATTTACAGTGTACATCACCAGGCTCATGTCGTGTGTCTTTTCATTAGTGAGGCTAAGCTCAAAAACTGAGATAGTATAATTTTTTAACATCAAGATAACTGCAAAGATATAACAAACGATAACACTATTATATAAATGAGTATACACGGACCACGTTACAAAACCTGCAATGACTTACTCTTTAAAGTGCTCTGAATCTGCCAAACTGAAGTCATTCTTGTATGAGAAGGTGACTGTCTGACAGGCCTGAGGATGAGGCTGACAGCTCATAGCTATTGTCACACACGTGCGTGCGCACGGGGGACAGTTGACAAGCTCCAACAGTGCCATTTGTCAGCCAGACCAGGGGCTGGTGCTCTCACCTGATCCTCTCCTCTTGTTCCTCTGCAGTTCAGCCGAAGGCCCTGCCTGCCTCTCAGTGACATCACCACTGGTCCACCCACTGTTGACCCTGACGACATCATTTCCAGTTACCCAGAATCCACCTTCCTACCACATCGATTAATAATAATTGTACACTCAAATCTCTCCTCCACACCTCCCAGCAAGCTCTGTGCTACTCCTCCCGACTTCGGCTCGCCTACTGGGTCTCCGGCAGTCCTCTATATCGTCATCGACCCAGAAGTGTTTCTGTCCTTCCGGCCACGTGACTTGTCCGCATTTCCAAGCTATGTAAACAGTAGGGACTGCTGTCAGTAGGGATCTGCTGTCTGTTGCGCTCATCGTTAATTGTTACTATTAGGGTTAAACTACACAGGAAAAGAGGAAAATAATAGAAAACAACAAAAGAGAGTTTGTAGCATTTGTAGCTTTAGAAAAAAACAGAATTTTTGAATTGAATTTAGTTTTGTTAGGTTTGACTTGATTGTGACTAGAAATGAGGACATTACGGGGTCTGCTCAGGTTGGACAATTGGGAGGCAAAATCAGAGAGGAGAGATGGCGTTGGTTTGGAGAGATGCTGAGTATACTAGGAGAAGGGTGCTAAGGATGGCACTGCCAGGTAAGAGGAGCAGAGGAAGGCCTAGGAGAAGGTTCATGGATGTGGTGAGAGAGGACATGCAGGTGACTATTCCAACAGTTCGTCGTAGATGCGTATGTTAAAACAGAGGGCGCGCGTCTCAACTATCTCAGATTACATCAACAAGATTTGCACGTGGAAAAATATAAAGGACTGTCAGACGCACTGCAAGCAAACGCTGAAAATAAAAACGTACGTGTAGGCAAAATGATCATATTACCGTCCACATTTCCAGGAAGTCCAAGATACATGCAACAAAACTAGCAGGATGCCATGGCCATAGTACGTAAATTCAGACAGCCTCATTTATTTATCATTTTTACAAGTAATCCTGCTTGGCCGGAAATTCTACATGCACTGTCGGATACCCAAAGACCGGAGCACAGACCTGATACTGTAGTACGAGTCTTTTGGATTAAGCTGCAGGAATTACTTAGAGACATTCTACAACAACATCTTTTTCAGGTTGTTATTGATTATATTTACGTAGTCGAATTTCAGAAGCGCGGCCTTCCTCATACCCACATGCTGTTTACTCTTCACAATATTTCTAACAACCAGTCTTCAGCCACGGTCAGATGTACGTGGCTTTTTCTAGGGTTAGATCTTTCGACTCATTATCTGTCGTCACCACCAAAACACCGATTCACAACTGTGTCTTTCAAGAAGTATTTATTTCTTCTTGATTTCTGAATTCCTTTATCACCGTTTTCCTTTCCTATTCTTACACCGCTGTATGCTACGGCGGGCTTCGGCTAGTATAAATGTAAAGAATTATTATTATTATGTGGAGGTTTTCTCATGCCAAGCGATCAGGAGGTCAGTTGGTCATTTTCTAGTCGTGGACAGGTTAATGAGTTAGGCTTAGGGTTAGGGGATTAAGGTTAGGCTTATGCTCAGCTAGCACAGGGAGTGAGGCAAGAGCACACCCTGGACAGGGCGCCCAAGTCAGGAGGTGCCAGGCAAAAAAATAAATAATAAACTAAGTGATTTCAAAGTGTTCATAAGGCATTTGTTTTGTCTTGGTAGAGTGATATATTACTTGACTTTCCCCTTTTGTATTATTAATATGTAGCCTTTGTCAGAAGGCCGACAATCTCACAGACTCACCACTCTTTATCAGGCATTGTACTTTATAACTTCTCCCCACTTAGGTGTAGTAAAAGACAAGCAAGAGTTAAGTTACACTTTAAATAATGGATTATTGATAATATTCACAAATTATAACAATATGCAAAGTACATTAGAATACTGGCAACCATACAACCTGATAAATGGTCATGTGTAGTTTCAGGCGGCACACAGACTTGTTAGTTACTTAAACTGTCTTTAGTTAAGTCGCCACATGCCTGTCTCAATATGGCTGCCGAGCTGTGCTCTTCATTGTGTTGTCCTTTTCATGGTGTGTGAGATGCTCCTTCATCAGATGTTTGTAGCAGTGCTACTCTAAGTTAAAACTGCATCTCCCAGCAGTCCCTACAGAGGCTCTGATTGGTCTTCTGCCTGGGGTGCAGGGTCTGTTGGGGTCAAAGTGGCTCTTAAAATGAGGGCAGGTGTCCAAAGAAAAAGGTGTTTTTGTTGTATTCTGTGTTCCGTCTACCTGTCTGGCTGCCTTCTGTTGATTTACCGTACTTAGTCGTTGTGTCCTGGATTGTGTCGTCATTGGGGTCTGGATCGGTGCTGAAGACTGATAGTGGATTCATGGCTTTCCCGCAAGAAAAGGAGCGCTCCTGAACCGTCCACCCTTCTTCACCTTTACAGTGTCTACAATGTAAAAAAAATAATGTTCAATTTATGGTAAAGTACTGGCAGCTGGGTTGCCAGAATTTTACTATATAAAAAAAAAGGTGACAGTATTTTTAGGTCTATAAAAATGTTATTTTTACAGCTGGGTTGCCAAAATTTTACTGTAATAAATGAGGTGACAATATTTTTAGGTCTACGGTATAACTTTGTAGTAAATAACTGTTTTTTTCCTTGCAACACATTCCAACAGAAGGGAATGTTTAACCATAACCAGAAATTCATGTAGTGTAATAAATATGCCAATCAATAAACCATTAGAAAGTATTGTCAGGGTCAAACCCCAGTACACAGCTTACATCAGTAAAGTAACAACAACCAACAGCAAACAGGTACCATTTAATTACAGCATACACATTGAAAACAATTCAGTGTTTAAGGAAGTTATGGCACATTGTCTGGTGGGGAAGTAAAGTTTGCTTTTGTGGTGTATGGTGCCCTACAGGTGTGCCAGCTTTTCGAATACAACCCACCATAAATCAGCTTCCATAACCTCAAAAAACCTTCAGCATGCGGGGGAAAAATGCGTCTGCTAACTTGGTTTAAGTTTTTTTCTCTACTATTCAAAGGAACAATATGGTAAAGGGGGCGTGTCCTTATGCAAATATCGGAACTTCGGCGTTACTGAAACAGCGCTTTACCGTTTTACATTTTACGGCTGTTTACCTTCGCTATTTTAACAGTTTTACACTGTAGAATGAACAGACTTTTTCAGTGTAATTGTAATGCATCAGTAAATGGTATTTAGCATATTTTCAAGGTAGAAAAATATTTTACAGAACTCGGTTGTAAAAAATAATGAAATGTATTGTTTAGATAAACAGGTAATTTCCAGTAAAACATAAGGTAACTTTCCTTTTTTTCAGAAAAGGTCTTTTACTATCACCATTTACAGTATTTTTACCGTTACAAACAGGTGACAAAGCAGTTTCTGTCCATCTCCTCTTCTTGGTTGATGACCTCGTGCCAACACTCAGCTTTGCTTCTGGGCATTCATTGGCCACTGGTGCCACCCCACTCCAATGCTCTAGTGGTAACCTGATCTCCTGCATGGATTTTACTCTGCCAATTGCCTTCACTATTCATTACCTGCACCAACCCAAAGTCCGTAAAAACGTAAAACAGAAGTAAGATTATCGCAAAAGATCAGAAAATGGAAACAGTTGGAAAGAACTGTTTTCCCTTTCCTGTCTTCTGGTGCTCTCCTTCTATTTTTTGTCATTGCCGGAGTGTCCTTTTTTATTGTATGGTAACTGCTACCTGAAAATGTGGACTAAAACCTCTCCAGAATCCAAGTGCCAAATCCAGCATCTCTCCTGAAACTGGCCTCTGTTCTTTACTCAAGACCAGCTCACCTTTCTCCATTTTATTGCAGGGCTTTTCATGGGTGTCTTTTAATGAACTGGTTAACCAGGTTTCGATTTACTAAACCTAAGTGTGTGTGCTTTTTAATTACTGCTGATCCTAGCAGAGCTGTTACCCTCACACCCCTGTGCATTCCTGACTTGCTGCCTGAGCTTATAAACTTTCCTGCTGCACCGTCCACCATCCTTTGTTCTTTCACTTGGCCTGTTTCATCCAAACCAACTCCTAAACTGGTGCACTTTCTTTCCAACTCAGCCATTCTTGCACTAGCACTTTCAGACCTTTCACACACAAGCACTTGAATTCCTTTCATTTCAATTGTTCCTTGTTTTAATTCCACACTTTCTTCACTCAGTGTCCTTATTCCATTATCCAGTTCATGCCCTTCAGTCAACAATGGCCATTCAAACTCACCAGCTCCTCTGCCTTCTATCTGATTTCTTTTTCCCAAATCAAATTTCATTGCAGCACTGGTCACCTTTCCTAACAGTGGCGAGATATCTATGGGTGTAGCCTATTCTTTAAATACTGGACAGACCTCAGAATTACCTGGGGCCTCATGTATAAATGGTGCGTACGCACAGAAATGTTGCATAAGAACGTTTTACATGTTCAAATCGCGATGTATAAAACCTAAACTTGGCGTAAAGCCATGCACATTTCCATGGTACCTCATACCCTGTCGTACGCAAGTTCTCCGCTCGGTTTTGCAGACTGTATCACCCAGTGTCAAAGCAGTGCTACTGTTCCTGTGTGGTTATCCTTTCTTTTCCTGACGCAGCTTTATAAATACACTGAAACTAACCACATATTGTTTATTAGTTTAATGCATCTGGTTGTAATTAACCAGTAACAATATAATGGTCCAGGGAATGGTCAGACTATTCTAAATACCATAGCTGTTTTAATGTTGTTACTCTCACTGCACCACTCGGAGAAGCTGATCGGAAAGAGAATTATCGGTGTACAGCATCAAGCACACGCTGCCTCAGCCATGCTTCCTATTTGAACTGCTTCTCATATGACTAACGTTTCAAAGCCTTTCCTGTACGGACCTCGCGGTTCAGAAAGAGTTTCATCCCAAGAACTCTAAACGCACTCAATCAACTGCTCCTTGTAGAACTGTTGGTACTTATAAGTACAATCACCCCACTGTAAACTTACACTACAGTTATGATATCGCACAACCTGAGCCACTTTATAAAGCGCGTATTTACATATGATGATGATATCATTTTTAAGATGAAATGCAGCAAAATATGTTGATTATATTATACAGATACAACTTTAACTTCATTTAAATAATCTACAGTATATTGTTAATAATTAAAGGACACGGTGTCGCTACGCTAGCAAGGATCTGGCACTCCGCTCACGATTGTTCCTGCCGCTTACTGTATGCTTCACTGGGACTGGCGTGAAGGATAGAACAATTAAACATGTACTATGAAGATATTTCAATGTTCCTTAAAAGTTTTGAAGAATCGACGTTGTAAGCTTACGGATGGCTTAACGTCTATTACAGAGCTGATTGTGTGGCGATTGGGTATTTGGAGAAAAAAAGGAAGGACAGGAATTGGAGGTTAGTACGTTTGAAAGAGACAGGACTGCAGGGGCGGCCTTAGGCATGAGCAAACTGGGCACCTGCACAGGGCCGCCAAATCCCAGGGGCCGCCACGCCAATATATATTGAGTATAAAACAGAAACAGAAAATAACGACACGGCTAAAAAAGCAGCAGCAAATTTCGGCAAAAGTTAAATGCTTGCGTCATGAGCACGAGGCGGCTATGCAGTGTCCGCAATGGACGTGGCCATCCGCTGTGCATAAGATACCATATTGACACTGGCGGGCGAAGGGGCCACCGATTCTTTCTCTGCCCAGGGCCGCCACAAGCCTAGAGACGCCCCCGAGTACTGCTACAATAAATTATTTCATTGAAGATCGCGAACAATCACTGCGTCACAGTGTTCCCCTGTTTAATAATGTGCTTTAACTCCCATCATCATGAAAATGATATCACGTATACATCTCAGTATTTTAATTATTCAGAGAGCTGTAATATCACGAATGTCATGGATTCTGTGTCCAGTTGGAGGAAGAGAGCCGGTTTAAGAAGCACGTAGTGATTCACACACATAGAGCACATAGAAGATCAAATACAAAACAAAGCATTTAACGTGCGACTTTAGTTACGATGGGATTTGAGAAACTAGTCAATTAAACGATTTTAAGATGAAGTTTATGATGTTCTACTTTAATGACAAAATAAACTACGTTATTAAAGTGGAAATTTCGAGATTGAAGTTGACATTTTGTGCTTTTTCCCCACTGTGTGCCTTTTTTTTTTCTGTACCCTAATAAGCTTTCATGTGACACTCAGACGGTGGGCTACGACTCGCCTTTTCACGCCGACTTTGATATCTGACAACTTTTTTTTATTTCCAGCACTGTGCGACTTTGTGAACGTGAGCTTTCGAGTTTCTCCAACACGCTATGTCACTCGATCAGCTTCCTTTTCTTGTTTATCCCACTGTTTAAACCAACAAATAGGACATTTTTCTTTGCCTCCACTTGGTATTCGCTGAAATTCTTCCATTTTCCATCTTGCTTTTCCCATTGTCTTTTCACAGAACGCTGAGCTTAAGCGCTATTTATACTGATTTGCATATTCAAAGAGGCGTAATTCTGGGAGGAGTTTGGGCGGGACAGCAGGCGCGTACACGTGCGTTACTTTTCACGCTGACCGGGATTTATGTAGCGGAAGAACGCAGAAGTTGGCGAACGCACAGATTTATGCATCTGGATTTTTCTGTGCGTAAGCACATTTTGGCTTTTGTGCTTATGTCATGTTATAGTGTGAGTTCTATGCACACCGTTATGCATTGAGTCCCCTGGAGATTGTGGTGCAGTGGAGAATAATTGAAGGAAACGCCTTTGCTGTTTTCCCTTCCTTTCATCCTTCTCCTTTTCCTCACACTCCCATTCCCACTCTTTATCTGAGCACTCCTCTGTCTCAGGTAAGTCTCCCACCCATGATTTAGGGTTCCAGTCTGATCCCATTACAACTGCCCTAACTTTCACCATGGGCCATTTTCTCTGCTTCTTCCCCTGCTTTCTCTTCTTTCTCCTTTAGCAGCGGGTACTCTACATGATAACACTTCACATTAACCTAAACATTCACACAACATTTCACTTTGTTATTTTCTTTTCCATACTGACCTTCCTTTTCACCGATAGTGCAGGATTGTAAACCTCTTATACCAGCAGCTGTCTTCTTTATACCTGATCTCTGTTTTCCTGCTTTTAACCCTTCCAGCCCCTTCCATTTTGTGGCAGCTCAGCTCAGCTTCTGCGTTCTCTACCTGCACTACAGGTTTCCATTTCCAAGCTTTAGCCTGCTTGCCTCTGCCACTCCACTGGAAGATGGCGGACTTTAGGCATTTCTGAGTCTACATGCTACTCTGATACAGTTTGCCAAATTCGTTATGGGTTGGCTTACTTTTGGCCCTGTAAGCAAACATACACGTACATACATACACAAAGATCCTAAACAAATAAGTGGCGTTTGAATGACACACACACTGCCCGTCACTCCCTAGCACTCCAATTAGGGACTCACCTCCACCAGCACTAACAAACACGCGGGTGTCCTCTTGACACACATGAAGTCCCTACACTTTTTTTGATTATATTCCATTAAGCAACCAAACAATGTTTTACTTCCATCACATTTGTACACTGGGTGCCCTAAAATTTACATACAAACACACATCAAAACAGTATTTGCAAACAGGGTGTAAGACATGGTTTACAAACCAACATGCACCTTTGTCAAAGACATGGTACTGCTGGGTAATATTAGGCTGGCGCCTTTATACACAACCACTTACAACATTTGAGGCACAACTGGTTCCATTGCTTTTGTTGAAGTGAGTTGCTCAGGGTCGCGTGGTGTCAGCGGTGGGATTTGAACCCACAACCTCCAGGTTTGAAGTCCAAAGCCTTAAACCACTAAGCCACACTGCCTGCCTTTATGGCCTTCAGCTTCTTTTAAGCTGCTCTCTCTTGGATCATTTTATTCCAATTAAAGGGAGTTCTGCCTTCTCCAAATTGTTCAAAGTGTCATTAAAAATGCCTGAATTTCCTAAGGTGTATTTAAAGACCTCCACTGTATCGACTGACTGCGGTCACATTTCAGTGTCCATATCCACTTTACCAGCCAACTGAGGACACTTAGCAGCTGCCTTAAAAGCTCCTTTGTTTCTCTTCCGTCAGATGTTGCCATTTATTAAGTTTACATGGAAAGCCCAAATTTACATTGAACAAACAGAGATAAGGCAAAGCATGTCCATCTTGTGTTTGTGAACTCGAATGACGTGTCGTGTTTCACAAGATTCGCTCCGAGGAGGAAACAACACACAGAAAACAGAGAGCCCTGGAACTCAATACTCAAATGTCCTCCCAGCCTCAGCTTCTTTCTGGCACGCCGTGTGAAATTCCAACAATTACTCAACCCCTTCTTGGATGTACCAACAACTGGATGTATCCAAAGTTAATTACGACATCGGAGATACAACTGGGTACATTTCTGTTGTTTTACCAACTGCAGCACAAGTGGGTGAAGTGACTTGCTCAGGGTCACTCGGTGTCAGTGGTGGGATTTGAACCCACAGCCTCAAAGTCTGAAGTCCAATGTCTTAACCACTGCCTATGTTTTGCAGCAGATATTCTCCATTTTTTTAGGTGATTGCAGTTCCTTTAAAGGATTTTGGCACATTTAACGTGACACATTATATACTGTACACAGAGAGGAATATGGTGCCAGGGTTGTCTTTCAATAAATACGGACAAACATTTATTTTATTGTTTGACATCTTTGGCTGTGCTGGTTCAAATAAGCACACGGTTTTAGATTCAAATCCCTGTGTGAGCAGAGAAACAGAACACACCTCTGAGTTTTATTTCTCAAACATTCAAAGCTGTTCTGAACAATGTCTGGAGTAACAGCGGTTGAGACTGGGGGGCACAGATACCGTGGAGGGACTGTAAAGTCTCTGAAAAACTCCACAAGTAGACCCAGCCCAGAAACAGCCCTACGTCATGCCGCTAGCCCTCAACTACTACCTGCAGGCTTCAACCGGCCCAGGCCTCAAAATGGACATGTTACAGAAAATATTTAGGAAATGAAAAAAAAAAAAGAGAGAGTCTTGCGCAATTGTTGAATACGAAGTTCAAACATGAACGCTATTCAGTCTAACTGGTGCAGTCCTCCCACAAGCTCTTTGTTAACGCAGCAGGAGACTGAAATAATCGAACAGGAAGTTCCTTTAATCAGTTAGGATCATTTATATAAGACGTATAACTATGAAGAATTGCAAAACACGCCAATCAGCATACAGATAAGAAATGATACAGTTGTGAAACACACCACTGCTCTTAACTATTGTGTCAAGGGCCAAAATAGTTAATGATTAAGAGTTGTAGGTAGATACCTGCTTAAAAGAAACAAGGCCTCCTACATGTAAACTGTTATCAGACAACAAAATCTCAAGCTAAATAATTGTTATATATGACCTTGTTTTCTAAATTGAATATCCTGATATAAAGAGTATTCAGAGACTCCAGTATATTCAGAATTGCGCTGCCAGGATCCTGATGAGGGTGTGAAAGCATGACCATATCACCCCAATCCTGAAAACCCTTCACTGGCTCCCTGTCCCACTCAGAATTGAGTACGAAGTCTCAGTGCATCTATGGACATGCCCCCCCTTACTTACAGGAACTCCTTACCCCTCATACCTCCTCACGCACCCTCCGCTCTGTACACACTAACACTCTCCAAGTCCCTAGAACCAAGCTTCGCAGTATGGGTGACAGGGCTTTTTCATCTGTGGCGCCGAGACTGTGAAACGCCCTCCCTGACTACCTGAGAGCCCCACAGTCGACTGATGTTTTTAAACGGAATCTAAAAACTCATCTTTTTAGAAAGATATTTTGTTAAAGTATAAATAAATTTTCTTGTTTTATTATTTTTATTTTTTACTCTGTAGCACTTTGAGATTGCTAAAATATAAAGTGCAATATAAATAAAATGTATTATTAATAATAATAATAATAATAATAATAATAATAATAATATTATTATTATTATGTCCCAGTTAAATAGGCAGGCAGCTTCAAGTGCATTTTTCCCTTACATGAAGTTGGCTTTTAAAAAAATAAATCAAATATGCCTTATAAGGGAGAGGATAACCCTAAAACTCTGGCTTGATGAGACCCAAAATAAAGAATCTTTTAAAAATTGTTAATTTATTTAGAAAAATCAAAAACAAAATTATAAAAAAACAAAAAAAACAGGGGAAAAGTGTAAAACAAAAAAAAAAACACACAACCCAAGGCTGACAAGCCCCTATACGATCTATACAAGTAAAACACAAAAAACAGAACAACAATATCTCCCAGAACTTCAGCAGTCAACTCTTAGGGATCCACTACTGGGACCTCCACTCAGACCTCAATATAAAGGCAGAGGGAGGACCCAGCAGCACCTGGGCTTCCATCCACAAAGCTCAAGGACAAGTACAACACCTGAAGACACAGCACACAAGAAACAAATAACGAGCAAACCTAACAGACATCACACAGAATCATGAAAAACTGACATTCAAAAATGAGAAACCTGTAACAAAAACTGCACATAAGCCAGAAGATACACGCTGGCTGAAATGCAGTGGAACCCCAGCTGTCTAGTCCTCTGATAAACTGACCATTAGAACACTCTGAATGATAACAGGCCATTCAGCCCAACACAGCCCACCAGGCTTGTCCGCTTAATTCATCCAGAAAAATGTCGAGTTTTGAAAGTCGGTTAGGGTTAGGTCGCTTATTCCAAGTGTCTATCGTTCTTTGTGTAAAGAAAAACTTCCTAATGTTTGTGCAAAATTTACACCCTTAACAAGTTTCTAACTGTGTCCCCCCGCGTGTTCTTGATGAACTCATTTTAAAGTCACTGTCTCGACCCACTGGATTAATTCCCTTCATCATTTTAAACACTTCAGTCAGGTCTCCTCTTCATCTCTCTAAAGGCTCAGCTCTTTTAATCTTCACTCATAACTCATCCCTGTAGCCCTGGAATCAGCCTCGTTGCTTTTCTCTGGACCTTCTCTAGCGCTGCTATGTCCTTTTTGTAGCCTGGAGACCAAAACTGGACACAGGACTCCAGATGAGGCCTCACCTGTGTGTTATAAAGCTTGAGCAGACCCTCCTGTGACTTGTACTCCACACATCAAGGCGCTATATAACCTAAAAAACTGCACAATATGAATTATCAGCAAATAAAAACATTAAAGTGCTTCAAATACACACCACAGGATGACAGGCAAGAGCTGTGTGATGTAACTTCTACAAATGGTGGTTACAAGTTGCACTTTCTATTTCACACATAGTACATTATAAAACGCACACACACACACACACCACTTTAAATCCTGTTTTGAGTGAACTTGTTCTTCAGTAAGCACCTACTGTTGTATCTGTTGCGGCTGATGGCAGAAAGACTACAAGCTGAGGTACAATGAGAGGACAGGTTGGCTCCAGCAGAAGCTTTGCTCAGGTTGCTTCATTCAGGACTTATGGGTGCACACACACACACACGCACACGCACACGCACACACACACACACTTGCCCAAGAAAATAAAATCCTTTCTTTCTCATTCAGGGGTTGGGAAGCTACCATCTTAAGATCAAGAAGGAGCCAAGAAGATGTTAGGATTGAGCTCAACAGAGGAATAGTAAACACACTTGGCCAAATTAAAACCTTTAAATATTTAAATCAATTAAATCAGGGACTCCAAAATTACACAATTCAAAAACCAAAGATACACACTAAAATGAGCTAGGTGTTGAAAAATGTATTAAAGAATTAGTATTTGTGTAATGCTGTTGGAGAATTGAGCTTTTACAGCATGTTAAATACAACTCATAATCTCTCTATATATAAAATCCAACGTGTCTGTCGGTCAGTCTGTCTGTCCACTTTTCACTACTTAACTGATTTAGATCAAGTTTTTTTCTATAATTTGCTTAAATATTCCAGTTGATTTTGCGGCTTCTCTCATCCTGCTAAGTATCAGAGTTCGCTTACAGCAGCGATTTACGAGTGCGAAGCGAAGAGAGAGGCGGCAGTCCCAGGGGAGGAGGAGGCATAAAATTAATCAACTGGTGCTCAAAATATTTGACATGCTGTCTCGGACATACACTTCAATAAATACCGTTTTAGAACACAATGATTCAGTTTATTATCCTACAGAATTTTTTAATTCCATTAATCCTCCTGGCATGCCGCTCCACAACTTAGCATTGAAAGCAGGAGAACCGAATATCCTTTTGAGAAACCTGAGCCCACCCAAACTTTGCAATGGTACCCATCTCCAGGTCTGTCAGCTTTAGAACAACATCATAGAGGTGACAATCATCACAGGATGTGGCATTGGCCAGAGGGTTTTAATCCCTCACATTCCCCTAATTGTGACGGATTTGCCCTTTCAATTCAAGTGATTACAGTTCTCAGTGAAGCTTTGCTTTGCAATGCCAATTAACGAGGCCCTCAGGTTGGCAGCGGCTTAGCTCACCAGACTTCTCGCATGGTCAGCTTTACGTCGCTTTCTCCCGGGTAAGTTCCCCAAGAAACCACTATGTCCTCACCCCTGATAGCAAAATCAAAAATATTGTGTATCAAGAGGCCCTCGGATAGGAAAGCTATCAATATACATTCTTCTCAATACAAATTACATTTTTTTTTTTATTGATTTTTAAAGTTTGTCCTGTTTCACTACTAAGTGGGCCGAGCCACAGGGCACAGCTAGTATTGAATATGCGTGTTTTATTTAGGTCCATTTTTTATTTTAGAATGATTTAGATAATGACTCTCAAGTCATGAGCTCTGAGCTCATGTGGAGAATGGCAGGCAAGATACAAAGGACCTCATTAAATTCTTAATATTCATGAGGCAGTTCCCCAAGACTGTCACATTTTGGACAAAGATACAATTCTGGGGTGTATGCAAAATAGATATAGACAGCAATTCTGGGAAAAGAAGTGTACATTGTTCAAGAGTGTCATTGTTTATTAAAATGTATATGTTTAAGCTTAGCTAAAGTGAGCAGTGTGTGTATGCTTGTAAGAATATGTGAAATGGAGGTTTGGGACTTTGTGATGAACATGCGTCACGCTTATCCAAAAGTAACTTAATCAACAATCAACCAGACCATGGGACGTATCAGCTGTCCCAAAGTTTGACTGGTGCAAGTGTTTCATTCTGGAAAGGGGCAAATCAGCAAGACCCTATCAATTCAAAGGATTTTAAAAAGGCCCTCACTGCCAGAGACGCATCAGACCCGCCAAGACTCAGAGGGGAGAGAGAAACATTCAAACAGAAGACAACTCAGTCCAACTTTGCTACGTACAGACCACCTCACCTCTCCGCACCCAAGCATCACACCTGGTTTAAGAAGGCAAAGACTGCACAGCTAGAGCTTGCTGTGTGACCCCACTTGGAATCGTTCAGGTTGTATGTTTTAATATCTATCATTTACACCTGGTTTCTCCATCAGATAAACATAACCATTGCTAAAGTTGTCCTGCTGTTCACTGACATTAAGCAATGACCGATGATTGTTAATAAAACATTTAGGTTACGTACGGTCAGCGGTAGTGGTTAGCCCTTGGCTTCGGGTTAAGACCGTGTAGCTCTTTCAAAGACAACCATCAGGACACGAAAGCCCGGCTCATATCTGATCTGATGAGCAATCTGAAGACAGATCATCATGTAAATGAATCCCGGCAGGGATGCCTCCTGAGTGGAGCAGCTGCAAGCCCCTGGTAAAGGTTTTGAAGTTGAGGTAGCCGGCCTTGGCCAGTGTCGAGATATTCTTGCTCTGTATTTGAGCTGGGTGATTGGTGAAGAGGTCAGTTTTGCAGGACACACATGTGAATCAAGGCTAACAGTTTAGGAATGTCCACTATTAGCTTGTCCATCAATACAAAAAGAACCTTTAAGGTTAAAATGCCATTCCTGGACGCTTTTACACCACAAAATACTTAGTTATTAATTGAAAGACAAACAAACACAAAACATACCAACCAAAGTCAAAAATCAGAAATAATTTGAAACAATAAATCAAAATTGTTCAAGAGTGCTTAATGTTACTAAATGGGAAATATAAAAGGAAAGATAAAAAAACAACAACACTGCTGCTAAATCCTGTAAATGTCACAGCAAAGGTGCTGTGGTGGCAAGTGTCTTAAAGTGGAATCTTGGGCAATTGCGGCCTTAATCAAGAGGATATCTGTGAGCCCTAAATGACTGCAATGGAGTACTCAGAGACCAGAGCAATATTTCTAACATAAGGCAAGACAGAAAAATGGAGCAAACAGGCAGCCAGGTACAAATTACAAAACTCAGGGAACAAAAAAACCTAAAGAGTACCTTTTAACATAAACTCAGACAACAAGACTAGAAAGGCTCCTTCTGACTTGGGCTCAGGTAGCAAGACAGTAATGCCCTACGATGAAGCCTTGGCCAAGACTTGAGTATGGAGATGACTGGAGGGCCGGGCTTATGCTTGAGTGCAGAGAGTGCTAAAGGCTGGCTGGGGACACCCTGAGGTAGGAATGACCTCTACTCGGAGGCTAACAAAACGGTCAAGTGATCTTCTCCCAAGACCTTTACTTTCCTTCTTAAAGGAGGCTACAGAGGTAGCTACTCTAAAGCCAAAGCACTGACTCACTAACGGCAAACTGAAAGGCACTGGTAACCTCCATAGCATCACTTCAAACTGTTAAAGGCTTCTCGTGTCTCATATTCATTCAACACTTTAAACTCTTCTTAGTATTTCTGACATGGGCACAATATTGATATCCCTGATTAGGATACCACGTTTCACTGTCAGCACTGGTACAACCGAACTTACTTTATTGCTTTATTGAATATGGTTAACACTGCTTTGAATATCGATGTTCTTCCCTACCAACCAAATCAAATTGAATTTACCTCTTGGCTGACTAGAGCTGTGACAGTTTGATTTTGGCCTAGCAGTGGCATGCTGTAATAATTAAAATCAGCTAAGATGAATAAAACTACCAAAGGCAAAAATTCCACAATTTAACAAAATATGAAATAGTTTGAAATCATCCATCCATTATCCAACCCACTATATCCTAACTACAGGGTCATGGGGGTCTGCTGGAGCCAATCCCAGCCAACACAGGGCGCAAGGCAGGAAACAAACCCTGGGCAGTGCGCCATCCCACCGCAGGCCACACACACACACACACCCACACACCAAGCACACACTAGGGACAATTTAGGATCACCAATGCACCTAACCTGCATGTCTTTGGACTGTGGGAGGAAACCGGAGTTCCCAGAGGAAACCCCCGTGGACACGGGGAGAACATGCAAACTCCAAGCAGGGAGGTCCCGGAAAGCGAACCCGGGTCAGTTTGAAATCAGGAATTTCAAAAATGTATCATTTAAATCCAAAAAAAGGCTTAAAAAAACAAAGATCAAAACTGTTCCAAACAAATGAATTAGTATACAAAAAGAACATTTTTGCAATGTTAATTCTGAAAATGTTCAAAAGTTTGCGTGTCTTGCTTTGTGTGATGCTCTACTCATCGTGTGTTTATGGTATTAATTTTTCAACCGCAAAGTCTAATGAACTCTTAAGATTAAATCTGAATTACATTTCCTAACTTAAAGACTAAATGTAACACAAAAAGTAATAAAAGTGCCCATCACTTTAGATTTAATTCACTTTATGATGAATCTGCACACAAGCACAGCTTGTAGCAAGGTGAACAAGGACAAGTAGTGAACTGATCCAACATCTGCACCGGGCCATTTGCTCTGCTAATGAGATCACTTTGTAAACCTGACAGAAGAAAGAAGTAGTAGTTTTACAGAGACACCTAAAAGTAAATAAAAACACCTTTGTGGACATGATCCAGGTTATACATTATATTCAAAAATCACAGCAAAACCCACAGAATTGTTAGACTCATTTCTGAGGGTAAATCTAAATGTTGAGGATTACAAACTTCTGTGAAGAAAAAAAATCAATAAATAATTCTTACCGTCCCACTGACAGCTCTTCTGATTTTGACAAAGCTGTCTTTAATTGTTCAAGAAGTAAAAAACAAACAGGTGATTATCCATTCAACACCATTCTGTTCATACCCCGGATACGTCTGTACAGAAAATCTGGGCACCCCTGGGTAAGCTGCACGTTTCAGTGAATCTTAAAGCAAAGACCAACTTAGCACACCACACTACAGGACAGAATATTAAAACAGGATACATGTCTGCACATGGAAATATTTATTAAATATTCTATTCAGATTTATTCTGCACATTACAAAAGATTGAAAGGAAACATTAGGAAAATTATGGGCACACAGTCCACTTCATCTTACTCAGGACAGCATGTGTCCCCAATGAGTGATGGCTCCTTTGGCCAAATGTTTCCAGTTCAGATGTATTTGGGGATTTTGTTGGGTCTCACCTTCTACCACAAGCCCCACATTGCTAGGATTTCTGAGTGCAACACTAAAACCAGGGCCAGCTTCCAATACACCAAATGTCACCACCCACGCCTGTGGGTTTTAACAGCTTAAGCTCCAAATAGTCAGTGTAAGGATGTATTTATAAATGAGAAGAGCAACTCTGATTTATGACTGTGTTTATGATCAGAATCTGTGAAATGTCTACGTGATACAAAAGTATAATTGTGTAATTACAGGATTGAGGTTGCCCAGTGGATAGTCGGCTGTCCTCTCCCTTCACTAAAAAAACTACATAGTGCCTGTTGTCTCAGCAGGAACGTCAAGAAAATTCTTCAGGACCCATCACACTCAGGACATGCATTGTTTGAACGCCTGCCTTCAGGCAGACATTTTAGATCCATAAAAACTAAGACAAATAGACTGAGAAACAGTTTCTGTCCTTCAGCCATCACCAAGCTGAATGCTGCTAAGTGGTCAATCTGACCGACTGCACCTTCATTCTAAGTTAACAATAGATAAGGGACAAGTGCAATATAATGTATGTATGAGTGGAAAACATTGTTCTGCTGTTATGGACAATTTTGGATACTTATTTTATTCCCTTAAATTAATTGTAACTTGAGTAATTGTGTTTTGTTTTTGTTTTTATTTTATTTTTTTCTGCACTGGAAAATTGCACCTAAAAATTTCGTTGTACAATGTCTCATTGCTACAATGACAAAGATTTTGATTAATTGATTGATAATGTACCAAACACCAAAATAACCTTCTAACACACAGAATACAGCTGAACCTGTAAACAAACTCGTAGTGGGGCTACATAATAAGGATTTATTTATTATGTCTGTGTTGAGTTGTGTTATGTTTTCATCGTCTCGTTTACTGTCCGTTATATGTGCATCAGTAAATGTTGTCCCCATAAGTGAAATGGGGAAGGATGACAGAGAGAGACGGAAATTGCCTGTTAAACTCACCAGATACATCCGGGACATTCCGTATTTAAACAAGAGGAGCGAAAGGCAAAAGAAAAGAGAGGAGAGAAGAGAAGAGAAAGACAGGAGACAATTTATCCATTCAATTACCAACTCATCACTGCCGTTCATTGCATCATTCCACTGCTTGCTTTTTCAACATCCAATTCAACTTCACGGCAGCCAGTGTCGAGAAACACCGGGGTTTGGATTCATCCCAGCCATTGCCAGGACTTTCACGGTGAAGGAGCACGATAACACTACAGCCAGTATCAATACCATCGGACTTTATCAGCACATTTCAACTGCCGTATAGAACTAATCTGTGTTTGTGTTCCTTGTTTCTATTTAATGTTTAGGGGTAAGGGAGGGTTCTTTGTAAATATTTGTATAATCGTGTTCTATATAATAAGTCGTCACTATTGTCATTGGGATAGCGGTGTTTTGTGCACACATATTTACATTATTAAATA
The DNA here is from genome assembly GCA_026402145.1 of Polypterus bichir lapradei. Classification (NCBI taxonomy): domain Eukaryota; kingdom Metazoa; phylum Chordata; class Cladistia; order Polypteriformes; family Polypteridae; genus Polypterus; species Polypterus bichir. Next base: position 807,810 of record JANRMT010062835.1, on the reverse strand, counting down.
TTTGTTTGTTGTTTTTCATTTACTGCGGTGGGCTGGCGCCCTGGCCGGGGTTTGTCTCCTGCCTTGCGCCCTGTGTTGGCTGGGATTGGCTCCAGCAGACCCCCGTGACCCTGTAGTTAGGACATAGTGGGTTGGATAATGGATGGATGGATGTTTTTCCATTTACAATATATTCATGTTTGATTTTACATTCCTGTCTACTGTTTGCTGGTTATATCGTCGAGTGGGAAAAAAGTACAACTTGTAAGGAGTACGGCTTGTTACTAGATCAAGAAGACTCAGGTTATCTAAGGTCTCGGTAGTGTAGTGGCCGGCCGTTACATTATTATGGTATTGAAGAAGCAGAAGCAAGAGTAATGTACAATAAATATATTTTTTATTTAAATAGATAAGACAAATGCTTGAACATAAAATCACTTTTTCCAATATTAAAAGAGCAAGGCACATATGCACCTTCAACTTCCAGACATGTTGTTATGTACAAACATTGGTTAACTCAAGGCTGGAATGAATTTCACGATATTTATTCTAACAGTCATAAACCTCATGTCACCCACATTTTAGGACTGCCGTGGACTTTCTAAGGATTTATTCTGGGGGTTAACAGGGGAGGACTGGGGTGAGTGCACACCCTGGTGAAGCATACAACTTCACACCGAGCAACACAAAGACCATCTGCGTATGGCTATCATGTCACTTAGGTCACATGCGGTCTAGCACGAGAGAAAACAATCATTATCACTGCACCCAATATATTTATCCCGGTATTTCCCAATGCAGTTTTTGGCCCGAATTCCCCAGTGGAAGGCCATTTTAACATATCTGCATGTGTCAATCTGGGGTTCCTGTCTCGCATCACTTTGATCCTTTAGTAATCTTTATCCAGTGGATAATCCCAAATTACCTCCAATTATTCAAGCAGCATATCCTTCACCCAATCTGTCAGGTGGTCATTAAAGCATTCATTTCTGAACCTGCTTATTCCTTACAAGGTCCAATAAACCTTGGGTCCAAAACAGGAAGAACCCCCAGATGAGATGTCAGTCTTCTGCTGGGCATAGTCATTCAAACTGGAAACCAATGCAGGCATGGAATGATAGTGCCCCCTCCACACTGTCAGTTATTGGGCAGGTATTTTTACAAATTCTATCTCTATCCTCCTACCTTTTTCCAGCATCATGGGTAGCACATCTTCAGTCTATTAAAACATTGTATTGAAAGGTGAATTGGCACCATCCTTGTACTGTGAGAGAAAAGTTAAATATGTTGGCAGAGAGAAGGAGATAATTTTTGCAAGTAATTCTTATCAATGCTTCTGGAAATATGAGATACTAAATATAACAAATTACAATATAAACAGAATAAAAAAAAATAGCACATTTATATTTTATTAGGATATGAAATCTGCAGAGACATGGACATTCTGGACTTTCAAATTTTCAATATTTAAGGATACACTATACTAAATAGGCTCTGTAATAAACCGACAAAGAAATGAAACTCTGCCAGCACTCAGCTGTGCCTCCCATGTCACCTCAAGCTCTGTTTATCTTTCCATTTTGCATGTTTGACAGAACCACCTCAGTGTTTCAGTTCAGTCATAAAATTACAAGACAACACCTCCCTCGACACCAATCAGCCCCAGGAAAACTCACTTGGCCGATTTTGGATGTGTGATGCTTTTTTTTGATTTCTCCATTTTTCTCGTAATCAGAAAGCCTATTGAGAAAAACAAAAAACAGGTTTAAAATTCTCCCACTGCCTTGAAAGGTGGTTTAAAAGCTGCATGACAAGCTCAAAATGCAATACTTCAATTCAGCTACGACTTGAGCTGACAAATCAATCAAGCGGTCCTGACAGATATGCCAAGCTTTCATTTGTAAAAACAGTAGCAACATGTGCAAGACTTACTCCGGATGGGCGTATGAATGTTAACACAGCAATGCCATGTTCTCCAAGGCGCTGAGCTGCATTTTCTCACGGACTCTCTTCCGATGCTCGGGCTGGAGGCAGTATCCAATCCGCTCACTCACTTGCTGCACTCGCCTCTGAAAGCGCAAACGGTCCCTCGCCATTTCTTGCCAGCACTCCCCACTTCGGGCAGCACGGGCAGCGTGTGCCCAAACCAACAAAGGCCGCACCTGAACAACTGTATTAAACTGCACCTAAAATTAAAAGCCAAGTCTTTCATGTGCCTACTTCCTATTGCGATACTCACTTCATAACCATGTGGTGAAAGGTGTCTGTTCACTCCACCGCACCACCATTACCACACTGCACCTCCATCACCTTGTAATGAGAGTACACAGAAACACAGTTGGAAATTTCTTAAAGGTAAATTACACAAAAACATTAGGAAGGTTTTCTTTACACAGAGAACCAGGGACACATGGAATAAGTGACCGAGTAGTGTGGGGGACGGTTGGCCTTTAGGGACTTTCAGAACTTGACTTGATGTTATTTTGGAGGAAATAAGTGGATGGACCTGCTGGGCTGAACGGCCTGTTCTCGTCTAGATTGCTCAAATGTCTAATGTTCTTGCTTGCTTTGTATGCTGTTAGCATTTTAATTAGAATTGCTTTGAGATGTGAAATGGACAGGGGATCTACTCACTTTTCATTAACATTAAAAATAATCATTCAAGTGGTATTGCTAAAGTAATTTGGCCATGTCAGTTATAGGAACTTTTGGGCTCATTTGAATTACAGTCATTTTTAGCCATATATGATACTAGCAAAATACCCGCGCTTCGCAGCGGCGAAGTACTGCCTTAAAATTTTTATTAAGAAGAAAATTAAACCTTTTTAAACTGAGGGAAAATATACCAATAATTATTTGTTAAGGATCTCTTTGTATGCCACGTTGTCAGTTCGGCCCTCCAGTTGTAACATGACCAAGCTGTGCGCTAAGCTTACTCTTGAGCATGTAACGTACAGTTGGCCATGTGAACAGTAATCTTGTCTCAAATCTCACAGCTTGGATTGCTGCTGTCATAATCAGTTTGAGTTTCATGGTTTGTTTCAATTACGACAGTATTTGTTGGACTTGTGTTGAAGAGACATTCGGCATCTGTCAAGCATTGTAAGTATACAACCAGTTTCATTGATAACTTCACATCCAGCTTTTAAGAGTTTAAACATTCATTAACATCAAAGTGTCCACTACTGAAATCGTCACCTGTGAATCTAAGATGTTTAAGAGGCATTGGCGGTTGTCCAAAGGTGTAAAATATTTGGCCATTTCGGTACACTTGAAAGCGACAACTGAACAATTCAGAGGCAGCCATCAACTCACATGCAGAACCATAGGTGAAGAGCTTAAGCATTTCACTCTTCTAGTGCTCCTGTGTAGTATAATTATCTCCTGTACCGTCATCAGTCCACACCTTGAACCTGTCCCAGTCATTCAATACGTAAGACACAATGTTCCTCCGGATATCAACAGTGAGCCTGATATGGCCGTGCAATATGTAACAAAGAGAATGGAAAAGGCAGGTGCCATCTCCGGGCATGGAAACCACTTGGTAAGTGACAATTCTTTGATCGATGGTGATCACCTCGATAGACATGGTAATGGGGGTACAGTTGGAATGATAAAGGAAATGGGTACCTGAACAATGTAAAGTAAGTCTAAAATACCTATACAATAACTATAATCGTAATAAATGAACAATAAAACAGCAGAGAAGCCGTGGATTAAATAAAAAGGCTGTAGTTATCAGCAGGGAGACGTGAATCCCGTGGCGAAGCAAGGAAGGGAATGTAGAGACCGGAGCGACAGACGGCCTTATATAGGCAGGCAGCCAACAACGTGGGAGGTGTGGGGATGGGGGACCCAACGCCGCCTCACACGGTGACCGAGCTGCAGGCTATGGACGTATATATGTACGTAAGTAGGATTCAGTTAGCGTTGGGAACCCGCGTACCAAATTTCTTGAAGATGGGCCCATAAGTAACAAAGACCGTTGAAAAGTTCAATATGGCGGCAAACAGTGGCATCATATCACCAAAATAAGTACCAAATTTCAGCCTTCTACCTACACGGGAAGTTGGAGAATTAGTGACGTTGGAAAGTTCAATATGCCGGCTGACAGTGGCATCACACCACCGAAATAAGTACGTACATTGGTTTCGGTTAGCGCAGGGAAGCCGCCTACCAAATTTCGTGAAGATGGGGCCATAAATAAGAAAGTTCAACATGGCGGACGTTGTCGACCGTTATGACCGTTACGTGTAGAATTTCGAAATGAAAGCTGCTTAACTTTTGTAAGTAAGCTGTAAGGAATGAGCCTGCCAAATTTCAGCCTTCTACCTACACGGGAAGTTGGAGAATTAGTGATGAGTGAGTGAGTGAGTCAGTGAGTCAGTCAGTGAGGGCTTTGCCTTTTATTAGTATAGATAGAAAATGTGATCCAATTCTTAAATCTAAAGACAGAACACCCCTCATGTAAGAACTATAGATAATCATAGAGAGAGGAGCTTCTCAGTTATTACTGTAGTCAGACCTCATTACTAACATCCAGCCCAGGTATTTAGAACAACTCCATTCATAAATGAGGGCACTGCCTACCTGTCACAACCAACTGCTCTTAACACCCCAGCCTCACATGAATAGCATGGAGTAGTTACTTAATGCACATTTTTACCTTTTTGCCTCTCTTTCTCTCATCTTGAACAGGAAACTTCAATCCTTCTCCCTTTCGGATCCCAACTTCTTCACAATGGTTTTTCAGCTGTGAGGATTCTGAATCTTCCATACTAAGGGTCACCAATGATTTTGCATTATTACATCTGTATTCTTTCACCTTTGTTGTGTTTCCTGTAGTTGATCGAACTTGAATGTACGAATTCTTTTTTTGGAAAAGCCGTTGACAGATTTCAGATACATACTTTAGATCTGTACTCTTATATCCTTGGTAATGGTTGTCCAAGCCTTCTGACCAAACACAGTTCACAGTTTCACCAGACTTCAACAAATTGTTATTTGACAACCATTCCTGGACACTGGAAGCCGTCCATGTTTTAGAGGCAACTTGGGACTGGTGGCTCTTGTTAAGGTCAGAATCACAACCACACATATGACTGTCTACATCTTTTGTCAATTCAGACACATTTCTGTTCCCACTGTTATATGATGCTGCAAGGCACTTTAGTTTTTTGCCTTGAAAAGACCCATTCCCCAAAACACAGTCACTGTTGAGACTTAACACTCTGGGGATAGCGGACTCCAATAAATGCCCAATGTCTTCTTTACCAATGGGGAGAGAACAGAGTAGAGATGGAAAATGCTGCACTTCAAAATAATGGAATCCATCTCCTAAGAGAGGTTTGAAAAATGTGAGGAACCCATCGATTGTAAGAAACTGAATCATTTGGGGGATTCTCTCCGCATGCTTACCTAAAGAAAGCAAAGTCGGGTTTTGTAGAATTAGAAGCCTTTCCCCCAAATTCTAGTCATTTTTGAGGTTATCACAAAAAAAAAGTAAACTATGCATTGCCAAATTTAGGATTTGTGAAGGATGACAAGTCAAAACAACTAAACAACACAGCATTAACTAGTCATTTCATAACTGCCAGTAAACTAGAAAATTAGTGTGGAGTCACTTTAGTAATTATATGCAATGGGAAGTGATAACTTTAACGTGATCAGCTTTGTACATACGTACTACAGATTTACCAAACGGTAACTTGTTAAGTACATAGTCTACAGACTTGTGCAGCTGTTACTCGTGATTGTTCTATACTTGAGAAAATCCAGGCAGCTGTTCACCTCAAACAAATGATATGCTAAAAGGGCCACAATTTAACAATACATATTATATAATCAAAATTTACAACCTTCCCTACAGCTCTTCAATATATGTACCTGTAAGTTTACCAACCAAACCCTATAAATGCTTCACTTAATGCAAACTGTAAAATTTATAATTCCAATACACCTCACAAAAAACATCAACCATTAATTGGAACTTGACAACCAGGTGTTATGTTCAGAAAGCATTTGATGAGGTGCCACATGAGAGATTAGGCATCAAATTAAAAGAAGTGGCAGTTCAGGGTGATGTTTTTAGATGGATGCAGAATTGGCCCAGACACAGGAAACAGAGGGTGATGGTGCGAGGAACCTCATCAGAAATGGCCGATGTTAAGAGTGGTGACCAGCAGGGGGCAGTGCTAGGGCCGCTGCTATTTTTAATAAATATAAATGATTTAGATAGGAATATAAGGAACAAGCTGGCTAAGTCTGCACATGATACCAAGATAGGTGGACTGGCAATCTGTGGAATCCGTTATATCATCACAGAAGGACTTGGACAGCAGACAGGCTTGGGCAGATTTGTGGACGATGTAATTTAATGTCAGTAAATGTAAAGAATTACACATAGGAAGTAAAAATGTGAGGTTTGAATACACAATGGGCGGTCAGAAAATCGGGAGTCCACCTTATGAGAAGGACTTAGGAGTCATAGTGGACTCTAAGCTACTGACTACCAGACAGTGTTTAGAAGCCATTATTAAGATGGTTAACAGAGTGTCAGGTTATATAGCGCCTTGAGGTGTGGAGTACAAGTCACCGGAGGTTCTGCTCAAGTTTTATAACACACTGGTGAGGCTTCATCTGGAGTCCTGGGTGCTGTTTGGGTCTCCATAAAGACATAACAGCACTAGAAAATGTCCAGAGAAGAGCGACCAGGCGGATTCTATGAGGTACAGGGGATGAGTTACGGGCAAAGATTAAAAGAGCTGAGCCTTTACAGTTTAAGCAAAAGAAGATTAAGAGGAGACCTGATTGAAGTGTTTAAAATCATTAAGGTAATTAGTCCAGTGGATCGAGACTGTTATTTTAAAATGAGTTCATCAAGAACACAGGGACACATTTGGAAACTTGTTAAAGGTAAATTTCACACAAACATTAGGAAGTTTTTCTTTACACAAATAACGATAGACACTTGGAATAAGCGACCAAGTAGTGTGGTGGACAGTAGGACATTATGGACTTTCAAAACTCGACTTGATGTTTTTATGGAAGAAATAAGTGGATAGGACTGGTGAGCTTTGTTGGACTGAATGGCCTGCTCTCGTCGAGAGTGCTCTGATGTTCTAATATCAGCATAGTGTGGGATATGTGGTGACCTTCCAGATTTTAGGAGTTGTGCTGGTGTTGTGCACCACAAGTGTTTTGATGTGGTGATTAGAGATATGCTAAAAAAATTAAAGTCTCAAAATGCACTGCTGGTGCTCTGACACATTACTTTTCTTTTCAAAATACAAATATTTAAGTAACAAACTTTCAATTAAAAGTAGAATTTCTTTGCCTTACCTCCCTCTCTTGTTGAACCGCTGGAGAGATAGCAAAGTATAGGCATATTGATGCTGTTGCCATTTGAAAATCTCAGTGGAATTAAACAATTTGCAGAACTGTCAAAAAAATCAACATTAATCTGTTTAGAAAACACACACACACACACACAAGCACAGCTAAAAATGAATAAGTTAAGAAGTCAAATCCTCTCACCACTCAGTTCCTAGGAAAGGCATGTTTTAAGTCTCACATTTATCTTGAAGAGGGTTTGAAAACAGATGCACATTTAATAATTCCACAGATGTTACAAACTAACCCCAAGACCTGAATTTAACTGTGAAGCCCCAATGATTTGTCTGATAAATTCTAAACCAGCCTTTGTGTCAGGTCAGCCTGCATATGAGAAGACACCAAGGGTCTGCCACCCACTACAGCACTGATTCCTGCCTGTCACCCAATGCTACACAAAGCCTGTGTAATCTCTTGCTCTGTGACACTTTATGCAAGGATCCAAACCTTAACATTTTATAAATCTCAAACAAGATGTTGCCCTAACTACACTATTTTAAAAATACTGTGGAAAAAAAGACTTCTACAAAAGCTGAGCAGCATAATTGGTGAATGCTTAGAAATGTGGGACATGTATGGCATTAGAATGGGATATTGGAGATCAAGTGTGAATTTCTGCAGGGATCACAAAAAAAGTCAATGTCAAGATGTCCAAGTCTTTGGATTACAAGAAGCTAGAAAACTGAGAAATCAAAATTGTTAAACGCAAACTAAGTTCAGTATGCTTGTGCTGGAGCACATATAATTACATGCATGCTGTCTGGAGTTGTGTCATTTTATTAAATACCTTTACAGAGCCGGGCCTAGAGGCAGGAGGATACATTTGTGGCCCTATGTATATAGCTTTTCACAGAACGCATTAATAGTACAATAGTAATAGGAACATAAATTTGCACCTATTAAAAATAAAATCACGCCAGCCTTAACAAAAGAAAAAAAAAAAAAGTATTACACATGTCAATGTCAATTTATTTATATAGCACATTTAAAACAACATAGGAATGCTGTGGCCAATGAGATGAAAAATATTTCAGTAATTTAATTTAATAATAGAGACAAAATAATATCAATAATACTTTAGACAAAACAAAATTTAATGTAATTACAATTAATAAATAATTAAATAAATAAATGCCCAATATATTTTTTATTTATTTTTTTGTTCCTTTTTTATTAATTTTATTACAATCCATACAAATCAATCAAGTTTTTACAAAAAGAAAAATTAATTTAAGAACAAATCGATCCCCACCCCTGGAATATATATAATTTTAGTTTTCAAAATTAATTTGTTTTGTCAATTCCTTTTCGACTGATAAAATTGCCACATTTGACCATTTTTCCTCAGCAAGTGACGATCTTAAATATGTTTTGATAATTTTTCGTTTACTAAAAGCGTCTTTCACCAGAAGCTACAGACACAGGTAGTGTTAGGAATATTCTCAATGCAACTTCCAAATTTGGATAGGAGTGAACTACTAAACTATATTCATGAATTGTTTTTAAAAGATCTAAACTTGTAGCTGCTTTAAGGTCTGGAATTAACGTCATTGCCTGATTTTTGAAAGTGATTATTGTCCTCTTAGACAGTCAAGGCCTGGGGGGCTGTCAAGAGGCAGGGCCTGTTAAAGCCCATTGCAGCATTTCTTGTGTGATTTTGGGCTACACAATAGTATTGTAATAAGAATTCTACAGAATTTATATTGTTTGGATATATAAGGGATAAATCACAAGCTGCTTTTTATAAATGTTTTGTATCCATCGACTAACTTTTCACCTGTTAAAAATTCTAAATCAGACGAAATCCCATATAGTTTTTCATATCAGTTTGTGATATTAAAATACCTATTACTCCTTATATCATATGAGGAAACGAGTGTATCAAGTGAGAGGGTCCTATGCAAATCATCAGTTTGCTTAAGGTATTTGCCAAACATTGCAACATACGTTTGGCTTTATTCTTTTTTTTTTTAATTTTGCAATGTATTCACTTTCATTTTTCATCAATTTGGTGCCCTTTCCCATTGTTCCCCCGAGGCAAGTGCCTCGTTTGCCTCACCCTTGTCCCGGCCCTGTACCCTTAGTATTGTTTATTGCCCTTACTTATGCATGTTGTGTCTGCTGCTGTTGTTTTATGTCCTGTACCACCTTTTAGCACAAGTGGAAACATTAATGTACAGCAGGATATAATGACAATAAACTGAACTGCACTTAGACTTGCTTTAGGTAAATGCATCTCAGCCAGAAACAAATGCAGAAGAGCACCACAGGGTTTAGGAAATCTTGTGAAACACTTGAAGCTGTGCCACATTGTCTGGTAACCCAACTGAGCAAGCAGTAACTATTAAGAAGATCATACAGCTGTACATTATAAATAAATAAATAAATAAATAAATAAGTCCATTAGTCAGTCAGTATGTACCTTAACACATTGCTTTAACAATTACAAACCAAATCATTACGGCCGAGACAATGGGGGTGAAGCGTAGCTTGTCGTGCACTGCTGAACTTCATAATTCAAACACAGCAAGTTTCAATATGAATAACTGTATTAGAATTATTAAAACCAGAAAACTATCCAATTTCAAGCAGGTTACCCAAAAGTTTCTTTCTGATTTGGGAGCTCAGGTTCATCGAGACATTGATAGTTGGATTCTTTGCAGTGCGGCCATTTCAAGTGGAAAAGAAGTTTAATAAAGGTGGATTTTTCAGAAGAGGCTCAAGCACTAGTCTTTTACTTAATTCCAATTTTATCAAGACACACTGACAAGAATATGGCTGAAAGCAAACTACAGATGGTAACAGAGAAATCTGGAAGAGAATACATGAAGGATTTTTTTTATACTGCAGTGAATGGCAGTCGAGATGCCTCAAGTAATGGTGACCATGGGTCCCAAACCTTAACCAGTACACCCTACTGCCCACACCAAGTACACATTGGCAGACCGGGGCTGCTGGCACTCTGTCTAGTGCCCAGTGTCTGGAACGCTTTCGGTCACCAGTGTACCTGTCTGACAACAAGTGTCAAAGGAGCGGCTTCACGTGCCTCCTGCACACTGCACGTTTAATTCACTGGACACGAAAGGCACTCTTTACACTTCACATCCTACTATTAATGCCGAGGGGATTTCAATGTGTATACGTTAGACTGGCAGGGATTCTTAATCGTAATATTTAACGGGCTTCTGCACACATCCACAGCGTACAAATAAAACTTTAAAAGTGATGGTGCGGGTAACCCCCTCTTCACTCTTCTAACGTTCACCCTTACCGCGTCTCACCCGGGCGGATGCCAGATCTTCGCTTCCTGGCGGAACTGCGTGTCGCTTCTCTCAGTCTTGGTGTGGCGCTGGCGGTAGCAGCCTCGGCCCTGCAGCTGTCGTTGAATGCGAGACGCTGAGCGGCTTCTCGTCTCCGTGCCATGCTGGCGTCTTATCCGATATTACGGAGAAACAAGCACTCCGAGCCACGAGCACCATAGGAGCTCAGGTGACAAACTGACACCCTTTACGTCGGCACGGCACCTATAAGAGAACTCGAAAACAGGCGCGAGAAAAAGAGCGGGAGCGAGAGGCGCGCTGGGCGGGACTAAGTGTGACGCAAGAGAGGGGTGTGCGGAGTTCCTGCGCAGAATCGGGGCTTCACCGCACGTGCTGACGTGCTTCACGTTTTACCGACAGACTTCACTGTTTCTACAAGAACCATCTCGCCGTCAAGTCGTACGTTTCCGGCTTTGTATTATTCACAATTTAAAATGTCAAACTAAACGGCTCCCCTCACCCCACAGAGTAAAGAATACCGATAATAGCATCGGCGCTCAAAGCAAAATCGCTTGCTGAATTTCGGCTCAACGTTGATGATATGGAGGAATATTTCGGACAAAATTAAATAAATAAATGCGCAAATAAATAAAAGTACTGTAAAATGTGAGCATAAATAAATAAATGTGTCATGAAATTAGTGCTTAAATTAATAAATGTCATGAAATCTGAGCATAAATAAATGTGTTACGAAACATGTTTTTTGTTGCTTATTTATTTATTTCATTTTGTCCGTAACATTCCTCCAAACAATCATGAAATACGACTTGAAATAAAACTGTCACTTTCACTCGTCAAAGTTGAGAGGGCGGGCTCTAACACGCCCTCTAGTTACTGATTGGTGAATCGATAGCACAAGAATTAATTAGAAAAATGCTTACTACTGCCGATGAAATGGATTTTGCCGAAGATATTACGTATTTCAGAGAGAGAATTGAAAATTTATCGGAAGAAATAGCAATGTTGTTACAATGTTTGCCACTGATCAGCGTTGTAAAGTTGTTTGAAAAAGTAGCTGCGAATATGCACCTGACTTTATACTCGTAAAACAAGGGTCAGATACTCAGATCAAAATATTAGTTGGCGCTGCTTTGGGCATTTCCATGTCAAAGGACCTAAACTAATACAGCCGTATATCAAACTGGCTCATTGGCCTTGTGATCGTCTTCTCCGATACGCCATATTGATCTGCAATCTGTCGTACTTTTAAACCGCATAACAGAAGGTCTTCTATTGACTCAGCTGGAATGTCAAAGGATGGACCTGAACGGGAGTGCAGT
>JANRMT010062835.1:741941-785839 GCA_026402145.1 Polypterus bichir lapradei | reverse complement strand
AATATACAGGTGGCTGCCCCAAACCTTGCTGTGGCTCTTTGTCGAGTTTGTGACACCAGCTTTCAGTCTTCATTGAATGTAGAAGTCCGTTTGTCTTTGCTGCCATGGGTGGCATGGAACTGCTTCTCATCACTTTGTGCTGCCTTCAGTCCTTTGGGTCCGCCATCTTAGCCAGTCCAGCCGAAGGAGAGCTTCACTGTACCAAGGGGACTCATTGAGGGTCTAGCTGGCAGGATGGCCGCTTTCCACTCGCCTTCTACTACAGGACATACAGTCGACTAAACTGATGTTCACTTTCATGATAACAGGTCTGCATGGGATGATAAGGATCACAGGGAGGGTCCCGAGTGTGTCACATGCATTACGTAGGTGGATTGCTTGCCACTTGAAATTGTCTTGTGAAAATGCCGTCTCTTATATTTTTGCAATTGCAGTATTCACATGGCAGACAGACTGGTTTGTATAAGAAGGGCATTTGGCATTTAAGTATATCCCGTATATAACTGTTTGCATTATGGGTAATCTCTATAAAAGCAGCCTTTACTGTATATGTCAGGTGGAGTGAAACGTTCTCTTTCAGAGGCTACAACAATTGGTAATCTTCAGTTTTACATTTTTTAACAAATTGTTCAATTGTAAGTAAGTAAAATTTCCACTTATGAATTACTAAAAAGACGTATCAGTACCAATTCAAATTATCGCATGCCAGGAAACTGCAAATACCCAGCGTTTTTGTTTGTTAGTAACAAAGCCCTGCAAACATGACATTAAAAGACCTGAGCCATTCCAACACCCGGCGCAGCGGACAGCTTCAGTATAAACTGACGCCGCCTTGCTGGCACAAAAAGGCAGACGGCTCCCAGATGGTTAGCATTTACTTTGATTTGCTTAGCAGGTGCCCTGCCAGGTCACCCTGATCGAGTAAACCTTCGTCTACTGTGGGGGGCTCTTCTGAACAAGTGGCACGCCAAGGTGGTCTTGTGTGTAGAGCCCAGTGTGCCAGTGCAGTGACAGGGATGCTGTGCAGTTAAAATGGCGCCATCTTCCAGATGAGATGTAAAACCCAAGGTCCTGACGCTCTGTGGGCATCCTTTGTAAAGAGCAGCATGTATTCCGATGTCCAAGCTAATTTGCCCACCGTGGCCTCCTAATCAGTCCCTGCCCCTTAATCAGCTACCTATCTCTCTCACCCCTTCACCCACTAACTCCTACTGCCAGAGTAAAGGGGCACACGTCTGTCACCTCTCTCCTTCCATGGCTTTCTGCTCCTGGACTCTCCCTGCTGCTGCTGCCACCATCTTCTCACTTGGACTGTCCACCACCCTGTATGTCCCTGCCTGACCCTGAGCATATGTGTGAGCTGCGGGTGTTCACTCTGGAAAGGCACCATATTAGGTGATGCAGTGCTGCTAGCAGATCAGTCGATTCTCTGACTTGGGTTTGCTCTGACAGGTCAGGTTTCCCATGGACCCCCCCGGGACCCCTGAGCGTATTCTGAGACATTACCATATGAGGACCTACAACAAACGAACGTTCAAGATTTCCAGAACATTCACCCTACTTGTTGTTTTTTTTTTTTTTTTTTTGTACAGGAAGGTCTGCTCTGACTTTGCCATGTGACCAAACAATTTGGAAAAGCCAAAGAATGCCTGGCCATGGTGGACCTGCAGGCTTCAATGGAGTTGAAGTCTGGAGATGTGGCAGCGGTGGCAGGGGGCCCTCCTAGCTTTGCTGGGACACCTGACTGTATGTCCCCATATGGGTAATGATGGAAAGGGCTATCTTGGGGCAAAAACCTGCATAGTCAATGCAGTTCAGGTCATTTTTGTATAGCGCCTTTCACTGAACGCATCCTCAGGGCACCATCTACAGGTCAAATAGAAAAGTGCAGACATATTATTGAACTACAGGTCAGGTCAAACACACAGACAAAGAAAGCAATTGTAAATGAAGTAACATTTGAGGACCTTAACAGCACATGTCCATTTATGTTCTTGTCACAGGGAGAACATGCAGAGCCCCTGCAGATGACACTGCAGCCGGGAACTGAACTGGGGCCCAAGTGTTGTGTGGCCCTTCAGTAAATCATTGACCCGCTGAGGTGGGTGTGCTCCAGCACCTCCAGGCTTATCTGATTCCAGTTTAAATAATCTGCCGTGAAATGAGACAATAAAAGTCAAAGTACAGAGTCATAAACCGGTGCTGGGGAGAGACCACCCCCTCCATCCAACGTGCACTCCCACATGTACAAATAAGGCCTTTCTGAAGGTCATGGTGATAGGCACCTCCCGGTGTGGCAGTGACGCCACCTTTAGGACAGCTCCTTCCTCACATCTGGACGACTTGTGGATGGACAAATTAAGGAGTAATCAAATCTGAGGAGCGTCGGTGGCAGGCGAGTCTGCCATTAAAGGCGTTACAAACCACATTAAAGGACTGGCATCTTGGTGCCCCTGCCATCCGTTCACAATCACAGTTATTGACTTGGTCACCTTCAGAAGCTTGACCGTCATCTACACTCAAGTAGCAAAAGGCGGCTGAGAAAACGGACGGCAGCGTTAAGCCCTGACTTCTCTGGCCCAAAGTTGAAAGGTCAAGCTGGGTGGAGCCATTGCTGGCAGTCTCACAAGGTGGCACTCTTTGTTATTGGCTGTTGGCTCTCTTACTTGGTGTTGAAACAGAGAGACTTCATTTTTGTTGACTCCCTGATGGCAGCGGCTGGCTGGTTGTATGTCGTTGGGTTCAGAGGTTGAAGCCCCCCAGCCCAGATGAGACCCTCTGTCTGCGGACATCGCTTGTTGTGAGCCACGACTTGGTGGAGACTCACAGACAGCTCTGCTAAAGTTAGACCAGACCGGTGGGCACTAACCAGGTCCTTCACCTCCCTTCACTGCAGCTTCATGAGAGGGTGGTATCTCTTCAGCCATGGCATCTGCCAACTGTTCTGCTATATGGTGAAGGACAGCATCAGGGTCTGGTAGCCAGAGCCGTGGTGTGCCACCTTGAGGTGCCCCCTTCTTATCTGCTGCCTTCTCCTCTCATCACTCATCAGCTGTGATGTCTTTCCTGTCTTTTCATTGAGATGAATGCACTTGTGGGCCCCGTGGCCAGTTGTGACGTCACCCGTGGGTACCTGCCTGCTTCATTCTGAGGCCCTTAAGGCTTCTGTTTACATTATATTGTATTGTGATATCGTACAATATTACATTGTCTATATTATGTATAAATATTGTATCCATATAGTGCAATAACACAGTCACTGTGAAACGATGTGCAGTATTTCCTTTCATATTATATTTCACCCACTGACTGGCTCACATTTATATATATCTTCTGTATTTATTGTCTGTACTGTGCTGCCTTGTGCTGTCCTACGCCATCTTACCTGCCTTCTGTGTAAGAAGTGAAATGTTTGTAATGTCTGCATGTTGTCTTCCATGTCTGCACATTGAGCCTTCGTTCAGCTATACATCTGTTGTTGTACTGGTGTATGGTATGAATGACAATCAAGTTCACTTTCTTACTTCTGACAGATGGCAGGACATGATGACCAGTTGCCCTCCATTTTAATCTTCTCAGTGAAAGTGATCAGGGTCTGCAACTCTGTGAAATGTTTCTGTGGTGGTCAAAGGGACGCTGCTTCCTCCACTTGTTCTTACTCTTCCTCCTCCTCTATATCGTCTTCTTCCTGGCAATACTGATTTTGTTTCTTCTCATCGTCATTTACCTCCTGAAGGCTTCTGGTAATTTGACTCTGTGGGGTGGCCGCCCCCCTCGGACACAGCAGTCACAGTTACTCACCCTTTGACACCATTAACAAGTGCGCCATTTTGTTAGATTTGATGTCTCGTAGGCCTTGCTGCAGCTCCCCTATGGTGATCCTGATGCCCCTACATAGCAAGTCTCATGACAAACATCTGTCCCATCTGGTGGCCCCTTGTTGGTGGATGACAGAGTTGCCATACTACTGGGTGCGAGTCTGTGTGTGGGTGTCAGAAGTGTTCCCCTCTTTGATGCCCCCTTTACTTTTTTGGTAGGATTTCTCTTTGAGGAATGAGACTAGTCTGTCTTGTCGGGGGTCATCAGAGGATAACGAATGATCATCCACGAGACCCCAACCCCCAAAGTTATTCCAACTCAGAGTAAGTCTTCTAATTCTGTTTGTCTGTCTGTTGAACAGCAGGCAGTGGGCACAAGGTGGACAAACCTGGAGGGTGATGCAGGAGGCTAGAGGCCTTTGGTCATAATGGTCATTTGGAAATGGCACATCCCACATGTCGATAATGAATCGAGATGAATCAGCATAAATACAAACTGATGAAGAACAGTCATTGAACTCCGCTCTTCCTCACTTTCTGCTCAGGTGTCAGAAGGGGTGGTGAAGCCCCTGGGGATGACAAAGAGAACTTACCTGCAGCTACAGGTGTGCTTAGGAAGTGCTCCTCCACTGCTGAAGTCCATCAGCCTTGGCAGAAGGTTCTCAGAGAGCCATGGGGGTCCTGGCCTGAACTGGGATTGTGAGAGGGATGGTGCAAGCAGTGAAGCTGGAAGAGGTGAGTGAAGCTGGATAGAAGAGTGTTAGATGGAGCGGTGGTTTTGGGAATGAGGACAGAGACTCAGCCACTGCCACCAACAGTCTCCTAAGAGCCACCCTTGTGCAGGTCCTATCCCTCCAGGCAGCCCTGTGCTTACGTGTCTGAGTAAAGATGGTGCTATGTTGCACCTGAAACTTAAGGGGTCTCATTAGGAAGAAGATCACTAAATGAAGGGCTTTGTGATGTGAACTCCTGCACCTTGGGGTCACCCACCGTTTGTGTCTGGCCAAATCTGTTTCTTCTTTGATGTTTGTTTGCCTATGAGTGTTAATCATCTGATCTTCAGCACTTCTCTTTCATCTTATCCTTAATCTCTGTCCATAAAGTGTTTGTTTCCTCCTGACTGACAGCATTTGTTATTTACATTCCCTTAACATAACTATTTCTAAGCCTGCTTAATCCCCTCGCTTCTAATCTTCAGTTTAGTCACACAGAGCCAAAGGCCTTGTCAACTCCTATGACAGTAATGTGCCCGTATGTGCCTGTTACATAGCATTACAACCATATAGTGCCTTTCACAAGATGAGCCAAACTGTCGGGAGTGTCAACCCTAACCCTAACCCTAAAATCAGGCAGGTGAGATGACCTGGCACGGGTGTTAATGGCAAACCTCATCTTGTCTCGTCTTCTCAGCCACAAAGGTGAGGTGGTGGCAGCACTCCAGGTGGGTCAACCCAGACTGCCCTGTCCCCTAACCCTAACCCCCGTCTGAGAAAATCGCAGACATTCCCAAGCCAGCCGAGAGATAATGGCAAACATTTACTTTTAAAACTTTTTATAAACGTTGCCCAACAGCAGCTTCATTCGAGGCGTTTCCACACTCCTGGTCCGTTTGCTTTAATGCTTCGTCCAGTGACATTGATGGCATTTCACACTCCAAACCTTCAAGTGGAATGAACATCCCAGGGGGTCCTGTGCTTTGCTCATTGGCCAGACACTTTCTTTTTTTCACCCAGGTCGAGAACTTTGTGTTTGCACGCCGTCACATTCGCCATAATTATTGGGTTGATTTACCAGACAGAGCTCTGTGAGAAAAGTGCCAGTTAATAACTTGAAGAGAAAAGCAGGCGCCACCACAACAAAGACAAACAGAGGACACCGATGTCCTTTGATACGTGACAGCAGAAGTGGCATTTCACTGGCTGATGTCGCACATCATACGAACGTAACCTCGGATCGCATGTCTACTTGTCTTAACTCCTGTAACTGTTTGTTCAAAATGTTCATTTTGGACTGTTTGGTTAACATCTCGTGTCGCACTGAGGGGGTCCCACAGTTTTGTGCTGTGACATTAGGGTGTCCCAGGGCTAGCTCTGCTATTTATTTCTCATCACCTCAGTGTGTATTTTCATCGACCCGATCAAAACTGAATTGACCTTTTTCACTGGGCGTGAGGGTTGGGTGTGAATCCGGTGCCAGGCTTGACAGGTAATGAATTAATTGTGCCAAGGGTTTTATGTGAATTGTGTCACATTTGTACCTACTGTACTTGTGTGTTTATCTTTACCTTTTTATTGTTTAATTGCTTTGTGTTATGCTGCGTTCCTTTCACCTCAGAAGTCAGAGCTGGGAATGAAGTCACACCCAAGATGATCAGGATCCAATCTGGGAAACCTTTGTTGAGCCTGCAGATCCAAGCACCCTGTGCACAGATGGACACTGGACAGCACTCTGTGGACGACTAATCTAATGAGACACCAGTGCTAATAAACAGTTAGTCACGTTTGTGGCGTATGTCACCATTTTGGATTGACGTCATAAACTGAAGTCGAACAAACTCAGACTTGACAGACCAGCCCCGAATCTCCAAGTTGGAAATCTGACTTTCTGACTAGAAACTTAAACTTGCGACTGTCCCGCTCTTCAAATGGAACACAGCAGTAGATCAGTCACCTTCAGAACTCAACTGCTGCAGGACTGCATCAAGACCACCCTTTCCAAAGGGTCTCGCTCCGGTTGTTTTGGTCCGCACTCCATTGGCGTGTTCACATCATCTACCCAAACAAAGAGGAGTATGGAGTAAGATGGCTGCCAAAAACAACTCGTCAAATTTACATTTCAGACATGTTGATTACGCTTGTGGAGTCACAAAATATCATCGATAGGGGACACCTCATGCGTCCTTTGACGTATTTTTGACAGTTTGTTCACGCTTGAGATTTATACTCGTAACTTTCTGAAGCACAAGCGTAACTGACACGTGTGGAATGTACATTTGACTTCAGTTATTACGAGTTGTTTTTGGCAGCCATCTTACTCCATAGAGGAGCTGGAAAACAGCGGCCTAAGCGTCTACGGTGTGAAATCGCCTTTACAGCTTTTTGTACTCATGGAATCGTAAATGCTGGCTTCTGCACCAACTGTCACGATCGAGTGACATGAATTGTCTGGTCCCTTCTCTGCCAGCTTTTCGGCATTGTCACTGCTACCCAAAAAAAGTGACGACAAATAGTCACAAACCTCTGGAGATCAAAGCTGAGAAACTCCGCTCAGCCGCTGGCCCTCCGTGATATTACGATCTTTCTTGTTAGCCAAGAAAAAGGGACAATTTGCTTAACTTGTAACTCCCTTTAAATAAAATCGAACTGGAAGCTACCACCTAAGAGCAACTAAATAGTTCAAAATCCGCCCTGAAGGCGTCAGTACGCTGAACGCAGTCCATCTTGTTTGTAAGAAAGCAGTTTAGAGCGAAAAGGAAATGTGAGGCGTCTCCTGTTAGGCGATTGACTTCAAATAATCAGGCGCGCTGACGTCACTTCACTTTCATTGGACAAAACTAATCTGGCAGATGTCCCATCAGCAAATGGAATTGATGCTCAAACAGAGCCGTCTTTTAAGAGAAGCGCAATCAGCCTCGAGGACTGCTGTAGCTGCTCGCCCTCTTTAAGTTCGTCTTACTCTAAATCCACGCTTTATTCAAATGTCTCTGATGCACAGTGAAATAAAGTCGATTTAACTTAAAATAAATGCGTTTTACGTATACAACTTATACGGGCTCATTTATAGACATATATAAATATATATATATATAGAGAGAGAGAGAGATAATAGGGGACTTTGCCCCCTGCTTGCTTTCGCTGGCGGTACCGATGTATTTATGCAAATCCAACAGAGTGGCTGTGAGCCGAGAGCAGGGGGCGGGGCCTTCGTCCGTTCGAGTCGCTCTACCTGTCGCCACGTGTTGGAGCGCACCTCGTCTGTGCTTAGCTAGCGACACCTGTTCGTTCAGCAGACGTTATCATCTACACATTGTTAAGGAGTCACGTTTGACGTTTTTGAGTGAAAGAGAGATCAGAGCTCCGTGTGTTTTGGAGGGCATTTGCTGATTGCCAGAGATATCACGCTCTCCCGTCAGAGCTGAACACGATCAGATATACAGTGCCAACGTCTATTGATTTTTAAAGTTTGTCCTGTTTCATCACTATGTGGGCGCAGCCACGGGGTACAGCTAGTGTGTGTGTCTGTGTGTGTGTGTGTATATATATATATATACTCGTATATAAAGCTCCGCACCTTTTGTTGCATTCTGATTCAAAGCAACCCCGCAGTTCATACAGAAGGAAGGAAAGTTCGAGGCTTTTTAGACTTGGATGTTTGTTTTCTGAATGCCGTCGGTTTTGTGCGCTTATAGAAGTTGATTTCTGTCTTTATCTTGGCTTCCAGTACAACACGGAAATTCCTGTTAAAATTCCTTGAAAAGTGCATTCAATCAAAATAAATGAAAACAGCATTTTAGTCTTTGTGTCCATATAAAATATAACTGAATACATTATGGGGTGTTGAATATTATTATTATTATTATTATGGTACTACTAAATTATGAATTAACTGATCTCACCGTGATAAAATAAAAGACCTTAGTAAACACAACGTGGACACCAATGCTGAAGGGACGCCATTCTTGACCAACTCTAAAATTCCTTACACGAGTCTCTAATGGCTCAGAATTCTACAGAAGACATGAAATAAAATTGGACACTTCATAAAATGACCGTTGACATAAAGTGTAATAAAATATCAAGTTCTGTAAATATTTATGCAAGTTACAGCACCATTAAAAGACCAAATTGAAGCACCATAAAATGAGGAAAGCAAATGACCAGGACGGTTGGTTTTTGAAGTTGAAGCCCACTCTCTTAGATGGAAGGGAAGACCCCAAAGTACCGCGTCTCTCCTGTGTGCTGTGAAGTGAAAGAAAAGCAACACAACGGAGGAGTAAGAGATGGCTTAGCTTATAATACACAGAGATGAAGCCAAAAGAAAAATCTATTACTCTGAAAAAAGAATAACATTGATGTTGTTCATTCAACGTAAAATTCCTCTTTCAAGCAGCTTAATATTAGTCATTTAGTGCTTGAGATATTTGGTTTCAGATCTCAATCAAAGTAAAAAAAAAAAACGTGTTTGTACCAAAGTAAGTTATGATGGAGGGAATCAACACAAAAATCCTATTTCAGTGAACCTAATATTTTCAGTTGTTCGTGTGCTGTGTGTTTGTATTTTATTCTGGTCGAACTTTCCAGTGTGCTGGTTTTCCAACTGCCAGAAAAGAAGAAGACTTTCCCGAGTGGAGTGGACGTGGCTATCCAGCTCTGGTCATTTTCAGCAGCAGACTTTAATAACGGAGGATTTCTGGTAAGGGGCGGCAAGGTGGCGCAGTGGGTAGCGCTGCTGCCTCTCAGTAACGAGGCCTGGGTTCACTTAGCGGGTCCTCCCTGCGTGGAGTCTACATGTTCTTCCCAGTGTCTGCATGGGTTTCCTCCCACAGTCCAAAGACATGCCAGTTAGGTGCATTGGCAATTCTAAATTGTGTGTGTGTGTGTGTGCCCTGCGGTAGGCTGGTGCCCAGCCCTGGATTTGCTCCTGCCTTGCACCTGGGATTGGCTCCAGCAGACCTCCGTGACTCCGTAGTTAGGGTATAGCGGGTTGGATAATAGATGGATGGATTTCTGGTAAGTAACCCTGTTTCTCAACTGTTCATTTTAACTATAAGAACTCATAAAATAGTAATGAAACATACTTTCAAGAAAGCTGTAGAAACGTTTAATAATTTTTTGTTGTATTTCCTCTAGATTTTTAAATGTAAAAAGTACAGCATTGGAATGTGTTATGTTCATAATATTTCTAATAGCATAAAAACAGGTTATGACCAATAAACCATTTAAAATTGTAACAACTTAAAAACTAGATTTACTTCAGTATAAAACAAGTGAATTACACCCAATCACTCGAACGATTTGCCTCAACATAAAAATTTTGGGTTCACTAAGATAAAAATAATTATTTTGGTGCAGACTGAAAATATGAAGTGTGAATCATTACCTTCATTATTTGAAGTTGAACGGAGGTTATATTTTTTACAGAGTATTACTCTGAAGTTGATAAGCTGGCAAAAGAAAATGTCACCTACATGTATATCCAGTTCTGGTGGTGGCTTCTCCATTTTAAACAAGCGCACAGTCGAGGTGTCCAGTGATGTTAGGAGTGCTGACTTCACCATCAGCAAATTCTGCATAATCGTGAAATGAGGAGGAGACTGAGGTGACGAACTGCAGGTACACAGCGAGGCCGTTCAAGACATTCAAGGGACTTGTGACATTTGAGGTTCACCTGCTCTTCGACGAAAAGCCCCGGCCACCGCTCTTTAATTGTGGATAACAATGGCTGATCCTGTTACATGGAAAATTCACAATAGCAGCATTGAATTAAACATCTGAAATAAAAACACAATCAAAACGTAAAGTTATGTATTTAGAAGACTTTCACGTCGTAAATTTAAATATTAACCTTCAAAACTAAAAACATAGCGGTACTTGAATTAATGTGATCGCTGACAGAGACTAAAGTGAAAGTTCACTCTGCACAGGCAGACATACCCGGCGTTCAATTTAAACTGGAGAACTGCTGTGCTGAGAGTGGCATACATATTAAAAAACGACTTCATCAATTACAAACGTATATCTAATAAAGCAAATATAAAAATCAATCAAGTGATGTCAGAGCTGCCAGCTGTATAATAAAGTAAGGCACACTCTGTGCCAAATGAGGATTATTATTACCCAAACTTTCACTAAAAGAGTAACAAAATGCATAATCTTAAGTATATTGTTTGTTAGTCGATTGCTTTATTATATGGAGAAGAAAAATGAAATGGGAAAAACTTCAAAGACTCAGTGGTCACGTGTGCGAGGCGAACCACTCAAATATAAAGCCAACCACCAGTTTTAAAATCGTCATTACCAGCATTATCAGGGTTATCAATACATACGCACATACATTAACGCAACTGCCGATGTCTGTTATGCAAGTTTCAATATATATATATACTATAGGGGGGCAAGACCACCAGGCGCCCAACCCCCAGTTGCGACCAGGATATTAGTAAAATCTGTAAATGTACAAAAGAAAAAGGATTATTTATTGGAGTCAAAAATCACGAAATTCTATAAATATGTAAAAGAAAAATGTATTATTATTTAACGGAGTAAAAATCATCAAATGAGAATAAAACATTCCCTCTTTTACCGAGTGGATTATTCCCGTTCAACGGACGTCCACTATGCTCGATGAGTATTTATAAGAGAAGAAATAAACGATCCATTCGTTTTACCTGACATTCCTGCAAATATATATATATACATATATATATATTATTAAAAAATGACTCACTAAAATAACAGGAAAAAATCACTAAAGTGGGTCATCGTAACTCGACCTTCAGCTGACTAAATCACCGAATTACAAACATCGGTGTGATGAAGAGATCTTTTTTTTTTAATAGTTTGTTCCTGTGAAACAAAGTTTACTCGATCAAGAATAATGTAATTTATTGAATTAAATTATTAAAATAATGATTTATTGAAATTAAAAACCACGACTTTCTTGATATTTTACTTTATAATTTAAAAACGGAATAAGAAACTGAAAATCTAACAACATCACAACACCACATTAAAGTTCGATAAATTCTGAATAGAATGACACCAAACCTATAGGTTTTAAAATAAGCCCGATTTAAAGCGTGACAGAAAACGTCACATAAAATCGTTGCCTTAAGGTTTAGGATATACAGTATATTATATATATATATATATAATTGCTGTATTATCTAATTACAGTTTTGCTTTTACCTTTCTTCTTTTCCCTTCAGCACTCTGAGCTCTGGTCACACGCTACGTGCCATCTGAAGTGCCCCTCGTTTCCGTGACTTTCTGCTTCTTGACGTTGGTGGGTTGCTGTACTTCCATCCGATCTTCAGCACGAGTTTGCTGCTCATCCGCCGTACGCTGAAGTTCTCTTAAGCCAAGTCAAGTGTGTTTTGGTGACGGAGCTCCGCTACCACTTCGGCATTCATGACGATTTTAGTCCTGACGGGGCACATGAAATCCTGGGCGTGAACTTCATGGGCACTGACTGTGTTTTCCATGGCTGTTTTTTGATAGCCCGCTGCCTGCCTGGCTTGTCCAAGTTGAGGAATCGGAGGACACGGATCTGTTTAAGTAGCCAGCGCAGGGTCAGCACTTTTCCTCCAAGATGCCTACAAAGCCTGCATGCGATCGGCAGGATACATAAGATGACGAGAACAGCAGCACTGACATCTGAAGACACACTGAGCTCCGAGCTCCATGGTGATAGAATGGACCGTGTGGGCATTCACTGCTGAATTTACTGTTGATGCCAAAGGAGACCTGCACTGCTGTGCCAACTTACCTTTACTTTAAACCTCACGTTAGCGACCTCCATTAAAGACCCTGCACACAAGAGCTTCTCAAGAAAGCGGAGGTTTGGACAGGGGCTTACAATGGCACATGTGTTTCACAATAGCAGACAGTGGTGATGCATTATTGCTGACGTGCAGAGTTCTGTTAAAAAGAATAAACAAATAATATTAACTTTACAGAAAACTATATTAAAAACCTACTTACCGTGCTGACCAAATTAACGTTCAAAGTATTAATTATTAAAATAATAATGAACAAAGTATGGAATTTGCATTACTGAAGAAAATTACACATAAGTGTACAACTTCACTTACCTGTTAATGGATGACCGTTCATTTAATTTCACTTCTGACAGATTAAAGCAAAGACATTTGGCAGCTCGTCGTTTGGAAAAATCCAGAATGTTTGATATGCGCATGCTCAGTAGATGAAGCGCCAGTATTTTGCTCCACAAACGTATTTTTTGTCAAACCTGAAAAGCTGACTAAGCACAGAAACATTATTTCATTTAATAAAAAAAAAATTAAGTTGAATGTCAAAAATTACATATTCATCTATTCGATACATTTTTTCTGCTTTAGGGTAACATTTTTAAACTCAAGTGTTGCACCGACATTTTTTCTTCATAACCACAAATTTTCTTCTCATGGATTTTTTACAGCAACGCTACTCAAAATAGTTGAGCTGATGCCACTAAAAAGCAGCTGCAAATAAAACGGAATTATAAATGTGTGGGTTTTCAAAAAAAAAAAAAAAATCGTGCAACCGTTTTTTAATAAAAATGAGATTTAAAAAGCCAATTTTGCCATTTCCTTAAATTAACAAATCCAAAATTGCATTATGTTTTAACATGAGCTAAATAACATTTAAACAATTGTGCCGATAAAGATTATTAAGTCTCCATTTTATACGATGGAATATATAGAGAGAGAGAACGAAATCTGAAATCATGCTGCTTTGTTATTATCGACATTAAATTTGAAAATATTCTGGCTTCGCTTGCTATATGAAAGAAAATCAAAGCAATTAGTTTTATATTATATTTTATGTTATCGTGGGGGGTTCCCCGCTCGCGGGAACTAAAACGTCGCTGTGACGGGGACACTCAGGTGACATTTGTGTCTGAACTTCACGGGTTTTTCTTGTTTTTTTTTGTGGGGTCTAATTTCGAGTGACTCATTCATTTACATAATGTAAGGGGACTTTAGCGCCGTATTTATTTTTATTCAAAAAATCAAAACGTTCACTGTAAAAAAATCCAAGAAAGGAAAATTTGTGGTTATGAAGAAAAAAATGTTGGTGCAACAATTGAGTTAAAAAATGTCCTAAAACAGAAAAATGTGTTGAATAGATGAATATGCAATAATTGCCATTCAACTTTAAATATTTTATTAAGTGGAATAATGTTTGTGTACTTAGTCAGCTTTGCAGGTTTGACAAAAAAATACATGTTGGCTGAGCAAAATCCTGGTACTTTTCATCTACTGAGCATGCGCAAATCGAACGGCACAATTTCTTTGCATTAATTTGTCAAAAGCAACGTTAAATGAGTGGTCATACATTAACAGGTAAGTGACGTTGTACACTTATGTGTAATGTTGTTCAGTAATGCAAATTCCATACTTTGTTCACTATTATTTTAACAATCAATACTTTGAACGTTAACTTGGACAGCAAGGTAAGCTAGTTTTCAGTTTAGTTGTCTGTAAAGTTAATTTTATTTGCTTACTCTTTTTAACACAGCTCTGCACGTCAGCAAAAATGTATCACTTTTATGATTACAATACAATACAATACAATTTATAACGGACTATTGTCTGCTTTCAGCCACATTTGTCATTTTCTAGTAAGCCGACTTACGCTTTTTATAAGCCCCTGTCCAAACTTGCGCTTTTTTCAGAAACTATTGTGTAGCTCTTTAATCGCTCACTAGCCTAAGGTAAGGGACTGTGGTGGATTACTGTAAAGGTGCGTCTGCACAGCAGTGGTTTCCTGCGTTATTTTGGCATCTACTGTACGTTAAATTCAGCAGTGAATGCACAACACGCCAGTTCCGTTGTAAAGTCCGTTCTGTCGCCGTGGAGGAGCGCCGGGCGGGTTCAGATGTCAAATGCTGTTTTTGCTGGGAATCTCCACGTGAAACTATAGTTGGTATTTAATGTATCCTGCCGATCGCACTTTGGTATGGAGGAATATTTCGGAGGAGAACTGGTGACCCTGCGCTGGCTACTTATACAGATCCGTGTCCTCTGATTCCTCAATTTGAACAAGCGAGGCAGGCAGCGTGCTTTCAAAAAACAGCAATGGATCACGTAGTTAGTGCACATTAAATACGCGCCCAGAGTTTCATCTGCCCCGTCGTATCGTCATGAATGTCAAAGTAGCGGCAGAGGAGCTCCTAACACCCAAACACACTTCACGTGGCTTAACACGACTTCTGCATCAGGTAAATGAGCAGCAAACCCACGCAGAAGAGCGCATGAAAACACAAAGCCACCAACATCAAAAAGCAAAAAGACACGGAAAACGACTTGTATTTTAGATAGCAAAAGTGTCAATAGATGATACAACAGAAATATATCTATAATAATAAAAGGCAAAGCCCTCACTCACTGACTGACTGACTGACTGACTCATCACTAATTCTCCAACTTCCCGTGTAGGTAAAGGCTGAAATTTGGCAGGCTTATTCCTTACAGCTCACTTACAAAAGTTAAGCAGGTTTCATTTCGAAATTCTACACGTAACGGTCATAACGGTCGACAACGTCCGCCATGTTGAACTTTCTTATTTATGGCCCCATCTTCACGAAATTTGGTAGGCGGCTTCCCTGCGCTAACCGAAACCGATGTATGCACTTATTTCGATGGTATGACGCCACTGTCGGCCGCCATATTGAATTTTCCAAACGTCACTAATTCTCCAACTTCCCGTGTAGGTAGAAGGCTGAAATTTGGTAGGCCCATTCCTTACAGCTTACTTACAAAAGTTAAGCAGGTTTCATTTCGAAATTCTACGCGTAACGGTCATAACGGTCAACAACGTCCGCCATGTTGAATTTTCTTATTTATGGCCCCATCTTCTCGAAATTAGGTAGGCGGCTTCCCTGCACTAACCGAAACCAATGTGCGTACTTATTTCAGTGGTATGATGCCACTGTCGGCCGCCATATTGAACTTTTCAACAGTCTTTGTTACTTATGGGCCCATCTTCAAGAAATTTGGTACACGGGTTCCGAATGCTAACTGAATCCTACTTACGTACATATATACGTCCATAGCCTGCAGCTTGGTCACCATGTGAGGCGGCGTTGGGTCCTCCATCCCAACGCCTCCCACTTTGTTGGCTGCCTGCCTATATAAGGCCGTCTGTCGCTCTGGTCTCTTAATTCCCTTCCTTGCTTCGCCACGGGATTCACGTCTCCCTGCTGATAACTACAGCCTTTTTATTTAATCCACGGCTTCTCCGCTGTTTTATTGTTCATTTATTACGATTATAGTTATTGTGTAGGTATTTTAGACTTACTTTACATTGTTCAGGTACCCATTTCCTTCATCATTCCAACCCCCATTACCATGTCTATCGAGGTGATCACCATCGATCAAAGAACTGTCACTTACCGAGTGGTTTCCATGCCCGGAGATGGCACCTGCCTTTTCCATTCTCTGTGTTACATATTGCACGGCTATATCAGGCTCACTCTTGATATCCGGAGGAACATTGTGTCTTATGTATTGAATGACTGGGACAGGTTCAAGGTGTGGACTGATGACGGTACAGGAGATAATTAGACTACACAGGAGCACTAGAAGAGTGAAATGCTTAAGCCCTTCACCTATGGTTCTGCATGTGAGTTGATGGCTGCCGCTGAATTGTTCGGTTGTCGCTTTCAAGTGTACCGAAATGGCCAAATATTTAACACCTTTCGACAGCCGCCAATGCCTCTTAAACATCTTAGATTCACAGGTGACGATTTCAGTAGTGGACACTTTGATGTTTATGAATGTTTAAACTCTCAAAAGCTGGATGTGAAGTTATCAATGAAACCGGTTGTAAGCTTACAATGCTTGACAGATGCTGAATGTCACTTCAACACAACAAGTCCTACAAATACTGTCGTAATTGAAACAAACCATGAAACTCAAACCGATTATGACAGCAGCAATCCAAGCTGTGAGATTTGAGACAAGATTACTGTTCACATGGCCAACTGTAAGTTGCATGCTCAAGAGTAAGCTCAGCACACAGCTTGGTCATGTTACAACCGGAGGGCCGAACTGACAACGTGGCATACAAAGAGATCCTTAACAAATAATTATTGGCATATTTTCCCTCAGTTTATAAAGGTTAAATTTTCTTCTTAATAAAAATTTTAATGCAGTACTTCGCCGCTGCGAAGCGCGGGTATTTTGCTAGTGTATGTATATATGTGTGTGTGTATATATATATGTGTATATGTGTATATGTATATATGTATTGATATATATATATATATATATATATATGACAGCAACACTCATCACTCATATCAATGACAAAACAATTACATTAACAATCATGTTATGTTATTTTTAAAATTTTTCCTTTTCTTTTTCATAACTTCTTTAACACAGTACTTCTCCGCTGTGAAGCGCGGGTATTCTGCTAGTATATATCTATACTAGACATTAAGCCCGTTACAATAACAGTATTGCATAAACATTATTAGGAACAGTCGATATTAAATGGCAAGGGACCTTGACCTCATTCTGTTTGTTGTCTTAATTTTTTTGTTAAAAATATTTTTGCAAGAAGCCTAAAGTAAAAGTAAAATAATATTAAAAATAGAAACGTATATGACAATACAGTAAGTATAATTAATATTGCCTTAGTGTAAAACTTTATAACAATCTGTAATGCACAATATCTGAAGAAGATATTTAGGAAAATGTTTTTATTTTTTTACCTCAGGAAATTTTTCAATAAACTTTCATTATAGACAACATTTTTTGTAAACACTCTTGTTCAGGACCATCTACAACGTTGACAACAACATCTGGAAAACTTCTAACTCTTGATAATGCAACATATAACTGACCGTGGCTGAATGCTGCTTCTGGCAAGTAAATGGCAACGTTTTCTAAGGTTTGCCCTTGAGCTTTATTAATTGTTATGGCAAAGGCTAATGTAACTGGAAATTGTCACCTTCTTATGGTAAAAGGTAAATTAGTAGAGGATAGAGCCAAATCAATATGGGGAATATTCTGACGCTCATTTTCATTTTTCCAATCGATCTATTTGCTCGTATTTTTCTTTGTCTTTCAGCCTTTCTTTTCTTGATGTTTACTTGCTGAGCTGACTGCTCTTCCAGGAGATGTTGCTTATACACGATTTGAGTGTCTGTGACTTTTGTCCTACTTGACGTGTCCTTTTTTTTTTTTTTTTTGGGTGGCATGTTGTTAGTGGATAGTTAGTTAGTACACATGCACAGGGCAGTATGTGTGGCGTCTCCCCAGCAATGGATTTTATGTGCGTGGCCGCGACTACCCAATCAGCACGCTCCCCAGCAATGCTGTCCTTTATTTGCTTATCATGCACGGCTACGCCATTCACTGTGTGCCCAGCTTCCAGTGTGTGTGCGCCCACGATGCCAGTCGTGCGTGTCGCACCGAGCCTCGCGCATGCGTACTTCACCAAAAGACACACACGGACACCTGGACGCACACAGGGGTTTTATTAAAGAGGATAACTTGTATAATACACTTACATTAATGCAATTGCCTATGGATTGAGAACACTTGTGTTGTGGTAATTACAATTTTAAAACTAGCTTCTTGGCTTTGCACATTTTATTTGAGTGGTTATCCTTGCACAGTTTGACAGCTCAGGCATACCTTGGAAGCTTTTCCCATTTCATTTTTTTCTCCATATAATAAAGCAATCAACTAACAAACAGTATAGTTAAAATGATGCATTTTGTTATTCTTTTAGTGAATTTTTGGGTAATAATAATTATTTGGCACAGAGTTTACCTTACTGTGTTATATAGCCAGCAGCTCTGACATTACTTTGTATGGAAGTTGATGAATATTTATTTATATTTGCTTTATTAAGAATAGCTTTCTGATTGATGAATGCATTTTTAATATGTATGACACTCTCAGCACATTGTAACACGTCTATGCAGTACTCCAGTTGGATGAATTATCCAGTTTAAATTGAACACTGGGTGTGTCTGCCCAGGGTGGACCTTCACTTTAGTTTCTAACATTCTCTGTCGGTGATCAGATTAACGTAAGCACCACTATGGTTTTAGTTTTGAGTCTTTAGATGTACATTTACTGTTTGAAAATCTTCTAAATACATAACTTTTTGTTTTGGTCGTGTTTTTATTTCAGATGTTTAATTCTCAACAAAACTCAATGCTGTGCTGCTATATTGTAAATTTTCCATGCAGCAGGATCAGCCAATGTTATCCACAATTAAACAACAATGGCCGCGGCTTTTTGTTGAAGAACAGGTAAGTATTACGTTTCACAAGTCACTTTAATGTCTTAAACACCGTTGGTTTATTAACTCAGTCGTCTCTCGCTGTCTTGCTTACACGTTGGTTTATGCCGAATTTCTACACATGGCCTGCATTAATCATGAAGTCCGCACTCCTGACATGACTGGACAGGCCTGCTGTGGGCTTCTTCTGACGTTACAGAGCTCACGAGGAATTGGAGAATCTACTAGAAAAACAGGATAACCAGGGAGGTGATACATCTAAAGTCACTTGACCAATTTATCAACTTCAGAGTAATGTCGATTTTACTTTTTAGCTTCAGCTTAGTATTATCTGTGTATCATAAGCTAAGCAATCTCTTTTTCCTCCATTCACTGACCTTATCGTGCGTTGGTTTGGTTTGGTTTCTCTTTTCTTTCACAGACCGCAGACTTAACAGCGCACAGGAGCGACTCGGTTCTTCTGAGTCTTCCCTTCTACCTCAGACAGCTGGCCTCAATTTCAAAAGCATCCTGGTAATCTGACTTCCTCATTTTGTGGTGCATCAGTTTGGCATTTTATGGGGGGTGTAACTTGCATTAATACGCAGAACTTGATATCTTGTTACAGTGGATGTGATACTCATGACAATGGTCATCTTATGAAGTGTCTAATTGTATTTCATGTCTTTTGTAGAATTCTGCAAGGAACATTACGATGGGAATTTTAGAGTTGGGCAGGAATGGCGTCCCTTCAAGATTGCTGTCCAGAGCAGTAAATGCTGTAATTGTCCTTGAAGAGGAGGTGGTTATGGAGAACTTGGGAAACTTTACAATCCTGTTTGGCCCACTTTATGCTTTTAACACGAACAATCACAAGGACCGTAAATACACACCTGCAGTGGTCCAGGACCTTGGGAATGACTACACTGCTAGAGTGCAATCTCTAAAAAACGAACAATTTCCAAGTGGAATATGAATTTCTGTGTGACGCTTCCAATTCATTTTGTCAGTTTGGGCACCTGCTTTTGAAGAGAGAGAGAGAAACAAAAAGTCTTTGATCGCTGTTTTAAAAAAAATTAGTTAAATGCAATTGACTGTTGAATAGTCTGTTGTCTTATTTGATTTATTCAGTTTCTAAATCTGGATGCCGTCACCATTCTACTGCTCTTACTTAAAGCACTCTTTCTGTGTCGCTTAAGTGCACAGTAATACTGCAGCTGCAAACTTATAAATGTTGTTAAGAATTTAAAGTGATGTGTCAATAAAACATTTTAAGGTATTTTGTTTTTTCCTGCATTATTCAATAAATTCTGTATTAGTTTTAATTTGTAGAGCATACAATTTACAGTTGGGTTTAGTTTTTGATATGGCTTTGTAGTTAACTAAACTGAACAACAGTATTTAATACGACACAGAATATCTCATTAGAACAACGAGCTGATCTGACGAGTGCCGAATATTTAACTGACACAACTCATTATTGTTATCTGAGCCAACCTGGCAACACAAATCAAAATAATCAATTTACACAACTTTAATTAGGTCAACTAAAATTTTTGAGTGCAACAAGTCACTAGAAAAGTTTAAGTTGGAAAGGACAGTTTTTTTTTTTTACAGTGTTGGTCCCCTAAGCAAGCAGGCTAATTATTTTTTTATTTAGATTTTTAAAAAGATTTAACAAATCACCACATAGTGTCACAAACACAGTACCTGGAAAACATATTTTACAAGTAAAGGTTTCCTGAAATTTGCCAGAAAAAATGCAAATGTTAAACTTTCTAAAGATTTCTTTAATTGTCAATCAAAAGAAACGCAGTGTTTTCTAGCGTAAAGATTTAATTGTAATCTAGGAAGTTACAAAAATAGCATCGGACCAAGATTTAATAAAATGTAAATTGTAAATCAAAATATCTGGAAAATCTGTTATTGTGAAAATTCATTATCTGTGGGACGTCTTTCTTTTATTTATTTATTTATTTATTTATTTATTTATTTATTCAGGTTTACGCGATCTTTCTCAGAAAAGCATTAAAGTTTGTGACTTTCCTTCCGTCTCTCTACCCCACAATATGTCACATTTACTAATTCATAATTTTTGTAATATCTTTCTTTGTCCTTTATACTTTTGATATGTAAATAAAATTCTCCTGTCCTGTATATTTTAAAAAGTTAAATCACGTTCGGCTAGATTTTTTTCACAGTATATTTTTAAATACCTTTATTTTTCAGACAGACGCCGTCCTTTGGTGGACTACTTCATCAATCGCATGTGTCCCTTGTCATCACACCGAACTATAATATTTACTCCCACCGCCCCCAAGACAGCCAGATGTGTAATAAACCCATCAGTCCGTACTTTAATCAAACTCAGCCAAACATCCGCTGTAATTCAATGTATCGCGAGCGAGCCCACCTGTTACCGGCGCCTGGATGCAGATCGGTGTGTTTTATAGTCTTCATGTTGGCTTTCCCTATCATTTGCACTTTGTAGTTAAGAGGAATCAGAAGTAATCAGCATGCACGCCTACCTTAAACTTGATACGCTGAACTTTATTAATGACCACCACCGGCTGCACTTTGGATATTTTTAGGCTTCTTAATAGAGCCGATTGAAAACATTCAAAAATCTGAATAATGACAAATAGTCTATAAAACTGATATTGACTTCACCCATGCAGCACAAACAGACGTGACTTTCGGTCAGATGCTTGCAGCCCCAATCTTGGCGCTGGAGATGAAACTGAGCGGGCTAGACGGGACACTGCATACTGCGCGGGCGCGCAGCAGCACTGGCCATGACGTCACGCTGCAACAAAGCCGGAGTTGGGGCGCGTGGCCGCCCTGCGTGCTCGTGAGACGCGACAAGCCACAAGCAAAACTTCCATGCTGGCGTGTCGTTTCAGATATATAACGCAATTTTTAAATTATGAAAAAAATGTTTTTGTCAAGGGTGGCGCAGTGGTAACGCTGCCACCTCGCAGTAAGGAGATCCGTCTGGGTTCGCTTCCCGGGTCCTCCCTGCCTGAAGCTGGCATGTTCTCCACGTGTCTGCGTGGGTTTCCTCCCACATTCCAAAGACATGCAGGTTAGGTGCATTGGCGAGCCTAAATTATACCAAGGGGTGTGTGTGTGTGTGTGTGTGCGCCCTGTCCGGGATTTGTTCCTGCCTTGCGCCCTATGTTGGCTGGGATTGGCTCCAGCAGACCCCTGTGTTAGGATATAGCGGGTCGGATAATGACTGAGTGTTTTTTGTCAAAATGTTCATTGATTTGTTAGTTAACTGTTTTGCTTGATTTGGCAGTTTAAGTCCAATTTAAGACCCCCCCCCCCCCCACACACACACACACACACACCACCCCCACCACCACACCTCAATTCCCCAAGTCAAACTAAACAGGATTGGGAGGGCGAGAACTCCCTGATTAGGAACGCCCCTGACCCCGGGGTCTGTTTAACTCCAAGGGTACAAAAGTGACACGGCGAGTGACGCACACAGAGGAGGACTGCTCGTGTTGGCTACTGCGATGCTTCCATCCAAGCCGCGATGGCTTCGAGGTTGCAGAAGAAGTCGCCGGCGCTTCGTCGACACTTCACTCAAAGGGGAATTGGCTGTTGTAGCAAATGACACGAACACCACACGGGCGACATTAAAGCGCGCGGTACGTCAGGTGAGGAGTTGGCTCTCCGTGATTTTAAACTCGATGTCGAGACTTAACGTCACGTCTGAAGGCCTGGCATCACGCGATCACATCGCCACTCTAGGAGCACATTTAAGGGGCCCATGTGGGAGGTTTACGTTCACCCCGTCCGAGCTGAGGCGTCCTTAACATTTAATAGTGGATGACACTCCTAAGAATAACCTCAAAGCAAGGATGCGACATCACTTTAAAAAAAAACGACACCAGCAGATGTCACATTTTAAACACGTGATGTCAAATATTCACGAGTTACTATAGACTCAGTGGGTGTCAGTGGCTCCTAAAGGCAAAGACCCCTGGCGCCCTGCGGGTCTCCTATAGGACGTCGGCTCTTTGACGAACTTCCTAATATGTAGAAACTAACAGATCGAGTCGGACACGTCAAGAGAACCTGAGTTCTTAGTGGGGGTCCCGTTAAAATCACCAACGCGCTCAGCTTTCTCTATTCGTGGTTCTACTTATGGAGCCTCTTATACAGACCTCAAGAATTCAAGGGTCTTTTTGCAGAACTTTCGTGTATAGGTTCATGGCTCTCAAAAAGGGGTCTTGTGTGACATCACCCTCTCTGTGAATGTCAGCTGTCCCCGTCCTCGTTTCTGCTTTACACGTTCGTTTGTTTCTCCAGACCTCCATATCTGCTCATCTTTTCAGCTCCGACATTTAATTCAAAATGAGCGTCACGTTAACGAGTCACGAAATGATTTTTATTACAGATGACATTTAGGGCGTAAACACCAACAGCATTTTAAAATACTCTGCCATACAACTGTTAAAAGGTAAACGACTGTAAAATGTAAAACGGCAAGGC
This sequence comes from Polypterus bichir lapradei, assembly GCA_026402145.1. Lineage (NCBI taxonomy): Eukaryota > Metazoa > Chordata > Cladistia > Polypteriformes > Polypteridae > Polypterus > Polypterus bichir. The sequence goes on along the minus strand of JANRMT010062835.1, from coordinate 762,549 downwards.
AGCCTGTTTAGTAACAGCCGAGCACTGAAATGAAACCTACAGACGGACCTTTGTGACATTTTCCGTAAACAAATATAAAAAGGCACCAAAAACGAGACAAGAGTCGTTTGTGTTTTTGCCATGTAGGATGTTTTTTTTTTCTCTCTCTTATCTCTTGGCACCCTACGGTGGGCTGGCGCCCTGCCCGGGGTTTGTTTCCTGTCTTGTGCCCTGTGCTGGCTGGGATTGGCTCCAGCAGGCCCCCGTGACCCTGTAGTTATAGGATATAGCGGGTTGGATAATGGATGGATGGATCTCTTGGCACCGATATCCAAATTTGCATACAATTGCGATATTTGCATAAAAGGGACGCCCCCTTTGACTCCGCTGTCCACGGTGACTCGCACGCCACAAACAGAGGGGCTGATTTATGGTGGGTTGTTGTCGATAAACTGGCGAACCTGCAGCACCCCTGACACCACAAGGGCAGAGTTTTCATCTCCACCAGTCAACATGCCGTAACTTCATTAAACTTGGAATTCTCTTCAATGTAAAAAATAAAATGGCCTGACATCTGCGGTTACTGTAGGGAACTGCACACAGCAAAAGAGTCAAGTGTGAAATGAACTCTCCAAGTCACCATTAAAAGTGAAACTATGAAAAGAGTCCTTATAAGGTATGTATCTCCACCCAGAGTGTTCATTGGGTTACTTTACTGGTGCCAATGGTGCTGTGCCTTTCTGATGGTTTAACGATTGGCACGCTCTTTACATTCAACTTACCGATAAAACCTTCACTTCTCTTGTGATGCGCGATGTAAACAAACAAACAAACAAACAAACAAACAGACAGATTTGAGTTTAGAATATGCAGCTTCAAAAAGTTCAACCGCAGACCGAAAAATATCGGCACCGTATTTTAAATGTCAACCGTACATTTAATATTTTTTACAGTGAAGGCATAAAGTTATTATTTAAATACAGGTGCTAAAAAAACAAAGAACCAGTGAAATTAAATCAGAACAAGAAAGTGAAACAAAATTCACAAACATCAAACTGAGCAGCAACAACACACGGCAACCGAATCCAAAATTGTGAAAGGAGCGACAAAAAACGACAAGTCGCAGTTTATCGGCAAGACAAACGGCTAGCAGTTAATAAGAAAACATTTTAAAAATATATAAAAATATTTCAGAACCCCGTAGAAAGTGAGGCGCACGGATTTTTATCTCTTCGCACACTTCGCTCCGGAGCTTTCTTGGCCATTTTATACCAGTGGGCCTCTTAAAGAGACAACGCCCACCCAGTTCGCAGACACTAAGTTGATTATTGCCTTTCAATAAATGTTCACCCGTCCTAGATATTCAGTTCGTAGGTTGGCATCGTCTGCGATCGCAGGGGCAATTCGTTATCGTAATCGAGTCACCGATTTTTGGGTTATAACCGAACCCACGCGCTGGTACTTCGTGACCGACGTCCTTACAAACCTACCGACGTAGAACAGTGGGCAGCCAGCCGTGTGACTTATGTGCCCCTCACGTCTGTGGCACATTCTGCACTTCTCGTCAATCTTGAAGACTGCTTTTTCAAAGAGTTGTGTATTATTATTATTATTATTATTATTACCTCATTTATTAAGCCAGCCTCACCAAATTCTGCAACTGCTGATAAAATTAAATATATTACAGATCAGCGGTTGCAGAATACACTAACAGTGTTAAGAGAACGCTACCAACAGGTGATTGAAATAATAATAATAATAATAATAATAATAATAATAATAATAATCTCGTGTAATTTTCTCAACTGCTTTTCCTGGTGATGGTCGCAGCTATTACTATTTAGTATAATTAACGAATCTTCGTCAGCCCCACATCATTAATATTGTACTTTTGTAGTCCAATTATGAATAATAATAATAATAATAATAATAATAATAATAATAATAATAATATAACAATACAAGTCCTTGGCGCTGCCCGCTCCCTACCGTCCCACGTCGTCCAGCCTCCTCCTCCTCCCATGTATGACTCGAGCGCCCTCTCGTGGTCAGAGTGCTGCTCGCACGTTCTCCCCGCTCGTGTTTTTTTTTTCAGCTTCTCCGCTTTTTTCCCCGTCTATTCGAAGACGCCTGTGCGCGTTCACCAGTCCAAGCTGGTCCACAATGAGTGAATTGGTGTGGGCATTTGGGCGGTTGCACCCTGCCACGGACTGACACCCAATCCAATCCGGGTTTGATTCCTGCTTTGCGCACGATGTTGGCCAGGTGGGCTCCATCATTCACCATTAAACTGATGGCTAAATCGACGGTTGAACGTCCTTCCGTGTTCGCGCTTTCCGCCAGTTGCCGCGTGCTGGGGGTCCCCATGAAGAAGCCCGGCCTTCCTCTTCCCTGACCGGAGATTTTCATTCAGGCGATTTCATTTTTTTCTAGCTGTCCAGCCTAGAAGTGAACTTGCGTGAGGTTCATACGCCTTTCAGTTATACTGGGCATATTGTACCACAACTATAACTGCTTAAAAGCCCCCCTTGCATGACATTTTCAATTTCTCTTTTAATGTGGCGCTGAGCAAGAGAAACTGCAGAGAGGAACAGAACGAAACCCTGACATCTCAACCGCGGCTTCTCCAAATCCTCAGCCGGCCACCAAAGCCCACGGTGACCACGTCAATGTCCCAGTGGCCACTCAGCGCGCCACCCGCCCGACCTCCAGCGAGCGCAAATGCGGACGCGTGCTGCCACCGTGTGGCCAGAGTGAGTGCCGGCTGAGCGGGACTGGCGGGTTGGCGACGAGCTTGCGGGAGTGCAAGGTGGCAGACTGACGTTCATTGATTGCAGGGCCGGCCCAGGCCTTTATGGAGCTCTAAACAGAACAAGACTTGGACAACCAATCCCCCCAAAAACCCGCTTTTACCATTCGCACACCTACTATAAACTTAACACAGCCGTTATCATTTGCCCGTTATAATGTTGCTGTTGCTTACATTATCCCAGTGTCAGCCTGGCATGTTATCACCCCTCTGTGGTTTGTAAAAGGTATTAAACTCACCAAAGTGGTCTTGTGCTCAGGTGCACTTTAGGTGCACTTCCAGTCGTCAGGCTCCCCTTTTTGTGTTCTCCGGACCCTCAGTCCACCTGTTCAGTATGACTGAGTGCTGTAGAGGGGAGTTAGAGTGGGGGGGCCTGGGGGCTGGCATGACAATCCCTCTTCAAAGAGATGGTGTGTTGAAAAGGAAGCAAAGAAAGCAGCAGGCCATATGTATCTACTGTAAAAAAAAAAAAAAAATATGTAGAAGTGCAGAACAAGTATCAACTTCAAATGAAATCAAATAACTTATTTAAAAAAAATAAAACATGCAACCTAAAACAAAGACAACATCAAATAGTTAAATAAATAATGACATGAAATGAAAACATGACCCTGTAACAACATTACAATAACTGTTCAAGAGTAAAATGTAAAGCAGAATAATTCTGAAAACTATGTGCAAAGAAATTCCAAAGTAAAATAAGGCATTTACTTCTTCTTTTTGTCAGATATTCTTATTTCTTCCTCTTAGAATTGAAAGTGGGATATTGAGATAGATTCTCTTTCCTGAAGATAAAGTCATTCATGACGTCATTAGAAGAGCGCTGACGGCCAGCTCTGCGCATGCCCACTCCGGCAGATCTCAAGTCATTTTTGGTTCATTTGAGCTTAGAAAAGCTCCGCTCTGAGAGTGCCGGCGATCTCTCCAAATACACCTTGATTTTATGCTGAATTGTTTCTTTCTAAATGTATCACTTTGAAGCTGGAATACCTCCGAAATATTATAATCACTTTGGTTAAAGCTTATTTATATTCGCTCGATCCCAATGTGACCCAAAGTGAGCGTCTTGTCGTGTTTCGTTACACCCCGAGTAGCAGGGCTGCTGCCCCGGTTAGTTGATACGGTCGATGCTGTTCTAAGCCGACGCATCTTTTGTAACATATATATATATATATATATATATATATATATATATATATATATATATATATATATATATATAAACTTACCTATATGTTTTTTAGAAAATGGGATTGGCTCCAGCAGACCCCCGTGACCTTTAGGAGATAGATAGATAGATACTGTGGTTACGGAAAGTATTTAGACCCCCTTCAATTTTTCACTCTTTGTTATATTGCTGCCATTTGCTAAAATCATTTAAATTATTTTTTCCCTCATTAATGTACACACAGCACCCCATATTGACAGACAAAAAAAAGAATTTTTGAAATTGTTGCAGATTTATTAAAAAAGAAAAACTGAAATCTCACATGGTCCTAAGTATTCAGACCCTTTGCTCAGTATTTAGTAGAAGCCCCCTTTTGAGCTCATACAGCCGTGAGTCTTCTTGGGAAAGATGCAACAAGTTTTTCACACCTGGATTTGGGGATCCTCTGCCATTCCTCCTTGCAGATCCTCTCCAGTTCTGTCAGGTTGGATGGCAAACGTTGGTGGACAGCCATTTTTAGGTCTCTCCAGAGATGCTCAATTGGGTTTAAGTCAGGGCTCTGGCTGGGCCATTCAAGAACAGTCACAGAGTTGTTGTGAAGCCACTCCTTCGTTATTTTAGCTGTGTGCTTAGGGTCATTGTCTTGTTGGAAGGTAAATCTTCAGCCCAGTCTGAGGTCCTTAGCACTCTGGAGAAGGTTTTTGTCCAGGATATCCCTGTACTTGGCCGCATTCATCTTTCCCTCGATTGCAACCAGTCGTCCTGTCCCTGCAGCTGAAAAACACCCCCACAGCATGATGCTGCCACCGCCATGCTTCACTGTGGGGACTGTATTGGACAAGTGATGAGCAGTGCCTGGTTGTCTCCACACATACCGCTTAGAATTAAGGCCAAAAAGTTCTATCTTGGTCTCATCAGACCAGAGAATCTTCAGGTGTCTTTTAGCAAACTCCATGCGGGCTGTCATGTGTCTTGCACTGAGGAGAGGCCTCCGACAGGCCACTCTGCCATAAAGCCCTGACTGGTGGGGCGCTGCAGTGATGGTTGACTTTCTACAACTTTCTCCCATCTCCTAACTGCATCTCTGGAGCTCAGCCAAAGTGATCTTTGGGTTCTTCTTTACCTCTCTCACCAAGGCTCTTCTCCCCTGGTAGCTCAGCTTGGCCAGATGGCCAGCTCTAGGAAGGGGTCTGGTTGTCCCAAACGTCTTCCATTTAAGGATTATGGAGGCCACTGTGCTCTTGGGAACCTTAAGTGCAGCAGACATTTTTTTTTAACCTTGGCCAGATCTGTGCCTTGCCACAATTCTGTCTCTGAGCTCTTCAGGCAGTTCCTTTGACCTCATGATTCTCATTTGCTCTGACATGCATTGTGAGCTGTAAGGTCTTATATAGACAGGTGTGTGGCTTTCCTAATCAAGTCCGATCAGTAGAATCAAACACAGCTGGACTCAAATGAAGGTGATCTCAAGGATGATGAGAAGAAATGGAAAGCACCGGAGTTAAATATACGAGTGTCACAGCAAAGGGTCTGAATACTTAGGACCAGGTGATATTTCAGTTTTTCTTTTTTAATAAATCTGCAACAATTTCAAAAATTCTTTTTTTTGTCTGTCAATATGGGGTGCTGTGTGTACATTAATGAGGGAAAAAATGAATTTAAATGATTTTATCAAATGGCTGCAATATAACAAAGAGTGAAAAATTGAAGGGGGTCTGAATACTTTCCGTACCCACTGTATGTAGATAGATAGATAGATAGATAGATAGATAGATAGATAGATAGATAGATAGATTATTAATCCCAAGGGGAAATTCCCATACTCCAGCAGCAGCATACTGATAAAGAATAATATTAATTAATTAAAGAGTGATAACAATACAGGTATAACAGACAATAACTTTGTATAATGTTAACGTTTACCCCCCCGGATGGAATTGAAGAGTCACATAGTGTGGGGTCTCCTCAGTCTGTCAGTGGAGCAGGACGGTGACAGCAGTCTGTCACTGAAGCTGCTCCTCTGTCTGGAGATGATCCTGTTCAGTGGATTCTCCATGATTGACAGGAGTCTGCTCAGTGCCCGTCGCTCTGCCACGGATGTCAAACTGTCCAGCTCCGTGCCTACAATAGAGCCTGCCTTCTTAACAAGTTTGTCCAGGCGTGAGGCGTCCATCTTCTTTATGCTGCTTCCCCAGCACACCACCACGTAGAAGAGGGCGCTCACCACAACCATCTGATAGAAAATCTGCAGCATCTTATTGCAGATGTTGAAGGATGCCAGTCTTCTAATAAAGTATAGTCGGCTCTGTCCTCTCTTACACAGAGCATCAGTATTGGCAGTCCAGTCCAGTTTATCATCCAGCTGCACTCCCAGGTATTTATAGGTCCTTACCCTCTGCACAGTCACCTCTGATGATCACGGGGTCCATGAGGGGCCTGGTCCTCCTAAAATCCACCAGCAGCTCCTTGGTTTTGCTGGTGTTCAGGTGTAGGTGGTTTGAGTCACACCATTTAACAAAGTCCTTGATTAGGTTCCTATACTCGTCCTCCTGCCCACTCCTGATGCAGCCCACCATAGCAGTGTCATCAGTGAACTTTTGCACGTGGCAGGACTCTGAGTTGTATTGGAAGTCTGATGTATGTTGGCTGAACAGGACCAGAGAAAGTCCAGTCCCCTGCGGTGCTCCTGTGCTGCTGACCACAATGTCAGACCTGCAGTTCCCGAGACGCACATACTGAGGTCTGTCTGTAAGACGATCCACTGATGCCACCAGGTGTGAATCTACTGCCATCTCAGTCAGCTTGTCCCTAAGGAGCAGAGGTTGGATGGTGTTGAAGGTGCTAGAGAAGTCCAGAAACATAATTCTTACAGCACCACTGCCTCTGTCCAAGTGGGAGAGGGATCGGTGTAGCATGTAGATGATGGCATCCTCTGCGCCCACCTTCTCCTGGTATGTGAACTGCAGAGGGTCGAGGACGTGGCGGACCTGTGGCCTCAGGTGGTGAAGCAGCAGCCACTCCATGGTCTTCATCACATGTGACGTCAGAGCGACAGGCCGGAAGTCATTCAGCTTACTAGGATGTGATACCTTTGCGACTGGGGTGATGCAAGATGTTTTCCAAAGCCTCTGGACTCTCCCCTGTTCCAGGCTCAGGTTGAAGATGCGCTGTAGAGGACTCTCCAGCTCCAGCGCACAGGCCTTCAGCAGTCGTGACTGATACTCCATCTGGACCTGCTGCTTTGCTGGCATGAAGTCTCCTCAGCTCTCTGCTCACCTGCGCTGCTGTAATTGTGGTGGGGATGTCTCTGCTATGATGGTATCAACAGAAGGATGGTGGAGGGTGCAGTACTCCGAGGTGAGAGTGGGTTAGGGTGGTCAAACCTGTTAAAGAAGTTGTTTATTTGGTTTGCTCTCTCCACGTCTGTCTCGATGGCGGCACCCCGCTTCGAGCTGCAGTGCAGCCAGTGATGATCTTCATCCCATCCCACACTTCCTTCATGCTGTTATTCTGCAACTTCTGCTCCAGCTTTCTCCTGTACTGCTCCTTCGCCACCCTGAGCTGGACTTGGAGTTCCTTCTCCTTCTCCTTGAGCTCATGCTGATCACCGTCTTTAAAAGCCCTTTTCTTCTGGTTCAAAAGGCCCTTGATGCCACTTGTAATCCATGGCTTGTTGTTAGCATAGCAGCGTACTGTTCTTACTGGAACTACAATGTCCATCCAGAAGTTGATGTAGTCAGTAGTACAGTCAATGACCTCCTCAATGTTCTCACTGTGTGACCCCTCAGGATATCCCAGTCTCTCAGAGCCTGCTCTGCCTCAGGGGACCACTTCCTGAATGACGTGTGGTTGTCGGTCACTCCGTCACTCTTGGTTTGTAGTGAGGCTGAAGCAGAACCAGGTTATGATCTGCGGGGTGGCACTGTGTGCGTCTTTAACGTTGGCATACAGGAGGTCGATAGTCCTATAACCCCGGGTGTTACAATCCACATACTGGGAGAAGGCAGGTAATGTTTTGTCCAGCGTCACTTCGTTAAAGTCACCAGAGATTAGCACAAGTGCCTCAGGGTGCTGTGGTTGTAACTTAGCAACAGCGTAATGGATGATGTCACCCGCTATCTCCGCGTTCACTCGAGGAGGGATGTAAACAATAACAACAGTCACGTGTCCAAACTCTCTTGGCCAGTAATAGGGACACAGACTTACGGCCAACAGTTCGATGTCCCTGCAGCAGGTGGAGATTTAGACGTTTACATGTCCAGAGTTGCACCACCTTGTGTTCACATAGCGAGCAAGTCCTCCTCCTTTCTTCTTCCTGCAGGTATTTGCATCTCTGTCCGCTCAAACTGCTAAACCCGGGTAGGCAGCTCCACGTTAGCATCTGGGATGTTCGTTGTTAGCCGAGTCTCACTAAAACACAGCCGACTGCATTCTCTGTAGATCCTGACATTTTTCACCAGCGCGGCCAGTTCGTCGATCTTATTTGGTGGTGAGTTCACATTTCCCAGGATCACAAAAGGCACAGATGGTTTGTAGCGCCACTTTCTCGCAAGCCACTTGGCTTTTATCTTAGTGCCAGCTATAGCGGGTTGGATAATGGATGGATGGATGAGTCCATGGCATACATTGATTTTAGGACGACACACACACGCGTTGACATCCTTGTCATGAATTCCTCCCCCTCACGTTAGCCGCACGTCCCCTGACTGAAGTGATTGGCGCTCTTTAGCAAGTGACTGCGGTGAAATGCTGAAACTCTTCATGTCACTTACCTTTATCCTGCTGTTTTTTCTCTTTTTCTATTTTCTTCTTCTTTGTCCTTTTCTGCGACATAACGTTTTTTTTGCAGTGCTTCGACGCTGAGAAGACTTGACCCTGACGTCAGCCTCCAATATCATGTCCTTTACAACGCACACAATTCGTGACACCAGCTTAACGTAACATTGTATTTTTGTGTGACTACTGCAGACATAATATATTACAAAATATGAATATGTCCCCTCAAGATTATAAAGTTCTACCTGTCATTGTTCTTGTGTCTTTCTCATGTGGCCATACTGTTTCACTGTGGAGCCGCAACACGGAGTATAAGTAGCATTATGTCAGGGTGTATCTGTCAAAATGTCAGTCAAAGATGACTGATGAGTTGGTGGACCCGCCCCTTTCTTCTGATTGGTGGATTTAAATGGTGCTCCCCGCCTCCTGTCAGTTGATTAGTGAATTACAGCCTATCCCCACCCCAACCCTGCCTTAATCCCCCACCCCCTGTACCTGATTGGTTCAGATTTTGTGTCAAGAGCAGTTTGATGGATGCTGCTGCCTCTGCATTGCCCCCCCACCCCTCCCTGCCCATTTATATCAAAAGGACGACCTTGCCATGACGTGACGCCGAGTCTGGTCTGATTGACACGTCCAGACATGAATTGCCCGCCTCTGACAGGTTAGACACTTAAATAAGCCCCTCCCATCTGAAAATTGCCTATAAAAAGCGGTTCGTCTTCTTCGGCTCTAAGGACTCTGTGAAGAAATGGAATCGACTGTCAGTGCCCAGTGAAGCGGCGGATCTGCAGGCTCTGTTTGAATGACCGGCTGAAAGGTGTTAAAAGACATTTGCTGCCCGAGTTTCTTCAAGCTGAAGCGGCACACTGTAGCGGGGCTACATCGTAATAGTGTCAAACGTTAGTACTGAGTGCGTCTAGTTTCCATCGTCCCGTTTGCTGTTTGTGTGCGTCAGTAAATGTCGTCCCCGTAAATACAAAGGGGGACGGATGATGGAAGGAAACCGCAGCCTCAAACCTGGAAAACACCTGTTAACTATCAATCAATTACATCCAGCACAGGACTACTGAAGCAATCAGGAGGAAACAAGGAGGAGAGAGAGAGAGAGAGGAGAGGAGAAAGAAGGAGAGCATTTTTTCAGAACTACAAATCAACTTACCTGCTGTTTTTTCACATCGCGCTTTTACCGTAGTTTGTTTTTCATTCCGCCGGACTGTCTTCCATCCCTCATCTGCAGAGACCCCGGGGTCGGATCGTCATCCACCACGCGCTGAGGAATCACGGTGAGGTCGCTCCGTTTGATGGCCAATTCAAACAACTCATTTATCTCTCGTAAAGTCATCCGTCTGCAGGACAGTTTTATAACCGGATTATAATTCACCACCATTCATTCCGTTTAGCATTCATTGTTGTTATATGTTACAGGGGCAAGGGAGGGTTTGTGGTATTTATATATGGTGGTGTCACGCTGTTGCTGTGGTGGAGGGTTACATATATACTTTTTCTATTTATTTATTTTGCATATTTCTTGTTGTTTCATTTAATACGATTAATCAGTTTAATTTTACATATCTGCTTTTCTGTTGTGCTCATATTTACACCGTCGATTGTGAGGAAAAAGTTTATTTGTTAGAAGTACGGCTTGATATTTAGATTCAACCTCAGTAAATTATCCAGGCCGCAGGTCTTGGAGGCGTCAGCCGGTACAAGACAAGGGCCAGACTAAGACGTGCGAAACACGAGCAGAATCAGGTGATGACGAAAAGGAAAACTGCCCGCCGCCTTTAGTATTCAATGCAGGAATTTCTGAAAGTTGAAGTGGCGGTCGAGTACCGGACTAATTTGTCTGAATCATCGTTAGAATCGAGCGATGACAAAATGGAAGCTCCGCCTTTATTCTAAGCCACGCCCCTCCCTCTCTCTCTCTATATATATATATATATATATAATCGACAGACCATGGGGTACACATGACAGAGCCCCGTCCACCCTCGCTCTAGAGGCATGCGCACTGCCCGCTCATGTGCCCGCCCCCAAACACCGCCTCAGTCACTTTGGTCTCTGCTACAGTCCACATGCACCTCTGAGCCACGTTGACTTTTCATTGTTCTTATTGGTTCGGGCTGCTTTGCTTTGCTAACAGGTCTCTCTCTCTCTCTCTCTCATTGCTGCCATCTTTGTTTGTCCCCACAAGCTTCTGTTCTTCCTGTTGTTTTTGTGCGCCTTTTTTTTTTTCCTCTGTTAGACCGACACCGAACCCGGAGTGATGGCCACTGCCCTATCGTGATGCTGAATAGGGGATTGCTGAACTGTGTCTTTCAGGAAGTGTTCACCCATCGATGAATAATTATGCGGCGTATGCTACGCCGCGGGTCGGCTAGTTTACAATAAGTACTCAGCCGGTGCCACATCGAGGACCCTGCAATCTCAGAGCTCGTTGAAGCTTTTAAAGCTCTCCGCATATCGGCTGCTACAGACTCTGAAATGACGGCTGTCGGCGTAACAACCTCAGGCGTCCCGGCTGAAGCTCCAAAGCCTGAATCTTACCAACTCGATAACTCAGACATGGAGGTCGAGATCAACTGCATTCAGGACCACCAAGAATGTGACCCGCTGTCTTTAAGTTATGGCCTGATTAGAGTCTCTGGTCGAGCGTCTTTGAGGCAGACAGTCTATTCAGTCTCCAGGACCGGCGATGTCTTTCCCCGTCTCCGCTAATGGTGCTCAGACAGATACCTCTCACCCAGCGCCAGGACAGCCGTGGGTGAACAGACAAGATCCACAGGAGCCGATGTCGCTCGGACTTTCTGAGACAGATACGGATTGTCCTGATGGTGTGCTGTCTGAAACCCGGAAAAAGGCCCAGCAGCTTGTTAAGGGGCTGATGACGTCTCTGCTGGACATTCTTGTCCACCGTGTCCAGAAATAAAGACTGTCAAGGCGGTGAGATGGACCATCCCAGCCAGACCAGACATTCCTGCCTCAGTGAGTCTGAGAGTGCATACTGCATAGGACACTTTTAGAAGATGTTCTGCAAGCCTTGGCTGAAACGACTGGCGGTGAAAGTTCTGGGGTATTAAAACATTTTACTGCCATTTCACAAAACACACGTGGCGACTGAAAAGTCTGTTGACGAACTTGAAAATCCCAACTGTGTTTACGAGGCTGTAATGCAGTCATCTTGAGAACTGGATGAGCACTCCTACGCTGTAAGCCGCCGTATTGCACATGAGTGTCGTAAGCGTAACTTCGATCCTGAGGGGTGTATGAACCCCTGAGGTGAATGTGACCTTAAATATGCTGATGTGGCAGAACTTGCTGGTAATTCTGAACCTGAGGCCGTGCCAGTCTGAACACCTCAGACTCCTAAATAAAGTTGTTAAGTGGTGTCAGAGTCTGTTTAATCAGCGGCCATGGAGCAGGTCTTGGTGAAAACACATTATAACTCTGAGAACGTGGGGGCCTTGGCGGGTAAAGAATCCTTGAAAAGAGCTCTCTAGCCGTCGGGTCACCATATTGGGGATCACGAGGTGTCCGACTGGTTATCGGGGCGACACACCTACACGATCCATAAACCGGCCAGAATCCATTTTAAAAGGAACAAGGTGTATGTTTCCAATATAGACGGGCAATGGCAGATCGATCTGGCGGATTTGACAAACCTGGCTGGCTATACCCGAGGTTACACGTATCGACTGACTTGTGTAGATATTCTTTCTAAATATGCCTGGTCAGGGTTCTGAAAAACAAAAACGGGTAAAGAAGTAACCAGGGCTTTGAGAAATTTTGGAGGAAGGTTGAGTTCCCATCAAACTTCAGACCGATAGCGGTAAAGAGTTTCTCAATCGGGAATTTCAAAGCCTGCTCAATAAACACGGGATAAGACATTTTACCACCGCTACTGAATTAAAGGCTTCGGTGGCTGAGAGGTTCAACCAAACTCTGAAGACCAAAATGTGGCGTTATGTCAGCTCCTGAAACACCCGGTCGTATCTGCAGGGGCTGCAGGACTTGGTGAAATCTTATCATGAGTTCATGATGAGATGAGTAAGATCACCACAATCACCGACGACAAGCCGCACTACTCTCCGGTCAGCAAGACTCAGTTTGATACTTTGACCATTGAAATAAAGACGGATCAGAACAAAGCGGTTCCATTTCAGTTTGGCAAGGTCATAGTCAAGTTACATTTCAGACCCGCTAAGCGGTGTATACACGACTAATACAGAGATCAGAACTTACCAGGACCCTAACCCTATTATTATGAAGTCTGAGCGGGTAGCGGACTCCCCGGGTTCTCTGGGGCCCCCGTGATGTACAGTTCTGGGATCGGCGGGATATTTCACGGTCTGTTTAGAAGAGCTTTGCCTCTCTTGAAAAGAGGATTCGAAATTGTCAAACCACACATTAAATCAGCCGCTAAGAATATTGTCAAAGACGTGGTGGCCGGAGCGATGAGTCAAGGAAACGAAGAAAATCAAGGGGATCGGGGCTGATGGTGATGAGGAAATCTAAATGTAAGAGACCTCCTGGGTCACGAGCAGCCCCGATCATCAAAAAGACGCGCCGTTCAGATTTTACATCATTTTCTTCTCTCTGCCACAAGGATAAGTCCAGCGCTCGCAGAAAAAAAGAAATCGAAAAACATTATTTAACTCCTCGATTGTCTCACGAGTGTGTGAAATCCGAACTGGACTTGTTTACGGTGCCCTGTACTCAGACTAGCGTAGAAAAAAGCATCAACGTCGAGGTACCTCCACTCTCAGCTCAATCTGAAGTCGCGCCACTGGAGTTTCTGATTCCTGGGAATGGTGAGGACTACTTGGACTGAATAACACGCTTCTACACGTCAAGGCCGATGGAACTAATCCTGCAGCCGCTGCCAAGGCAGCCTTTTAATTATCCGATAACCGCTTTATTTTCACAAGTGGATGGGACCCTGGGAGATCACTTAATATCACAGCGTTCCAGCCTTTACCCGTACAGGGCCATTTTTAAATTACAGCAATGAAACTCGCAATTCTCAATTTGCGGCGGCTCTTTTTTACAAAGACACGGCCAATGAACATGAAAACACGACCTTGGACGGTCCGAATGACGGATTCAAAAAACAAATGGTTATACAGCCCAGGGTAAGACAGTAGGACTCCTCAGACATATTCATTCCGACCTATTTTTTCCAGAAAAATTAATTCTAAACATTGTGGACGTCAGAATTACAATGGTGCGGAGCAAAAATGAATTCAGTCCGATGTCCGGAGATGGCAAGCATTGTAAAGTAAACATTTTGTCCGCCACTCTGTTTGTCAAGATAGTTGAAGTTTCAGCAGCGGTGAAATTGGGGCACATCCGTCAATGCCAAGTACCCCGTGGAAAGAGTGAATATGAAAGTTCTCAGTATGCCAGCCGGGATATGAGTGAGCAATCAGGAGAACCTGGTCTTGGATCAGCTGCCCAACACTCAAAAGAACTTCTTGCTGAATTTACTTAACTGAGTTGTGTAAACTAAGAAGAATATTTTGTAGTTTTATCTCCTTAAACGAGTTACACTCAGTCAACATAATGTGGTCAAGTCAGATGAAGTGATTTTTTGAAGTTCAACAAATTAAATGAACTAACACGATCTCAACATCATTTTACTTTGCTGGACCAATTAATGTTTAGTAGAATGAACTAAATGAATTCACATTAAAGTAACATCACAGCATTAGGGTTAGGATTAGGGTTAGGGTTAGGGTCTTTACGTAGCTGGAGTTAGCAGTACTATTCTGAATAGTCCCCACTAAGTGATCTGTTTAAAATGGACTGCTTTTTATTTAGCTGGTTTAACAAAATATATGGGGGTCTACTTCCACACAATTCACCTGCGTAAAATACCGACAATTATGGTGCCTTTTAAACTGCATTTATTAACAAAGCTACAAAGTACAAAGTTGAATTATATAAAGCAACAATATAAACATTAAATAAAAAAGATTCTATAAAATGATGTATTGGTCTTTATAACACTGATAAAAGTCATGGACAAGAGGCTAAAATCTCATTTATCAGTGGTGGCAACAAAAAACAGCCTGACCCTTTTCAAAAAAAACAAAGGGCCTTAAATTTTTCCTTTAAACAGAATTAGTCAGGAAAAGAACAAGAAAAAAAAACCAAATAAACAAAAAAATTGTGATGTGCGGTGCTTATTGCGTCTCGTAAGCCCAAACTGTCACTTCAGACAGTCTGTTTTTAGTACTTGGGCCTTGCTTGATAGTTCGGCTCCATCTTGCCCATCACTATCTTCTGCAGAAGCTCACAGGTAGATCTCGAATATTGCGGGAGGCTCAGATTCAGTGCATCCATTTTGGTAAACAAAATAGCAAATGCATTCACGACATTGTGTGGGGTGTGCGTCACTTCAACACCTTCGATTATTATTTCAACATCCTCAAAGTCATCAGTGGGTTCTGCTCCTTCATGTATGATGACCAATACGCCTGTGGTCATCTGGTTCAGGCTTCCTGGTCTTCCTGGCTGTCTGCAATATCCTTGGAAAAAAAAAATTCAAAAAAGAGACAAATCCTTACCAATAAATAACGCATGGCAACAACACAATACTTCTTTCTCAGTTCTAGTTTGTGAGGCATTTTTTTTTAAAATAGAATCTGGCCAAAAGTAAAAGTGGGTGAATTGCTTTTCATGCTTTGGTAGTTAGGCTGGCATAGACTGGTGCCTCACTACTGAAAGACTGACTGTACAAAGATACTTGAACAGTTTTATTTAGGTTTCAAATTAAGCGAAACACATCAAACCTGGTAAGAGCAGGGGCTTCATGTATAAACGGTGTGTACGCCTGTTTCCACGCTTAAATCACAATGTATAAAAACTAAACTTGCCGTAAAGACACACACATTCTCACAGCAGCCTACCCCCTTGAGTGTGCAAACTGGCGTCCCCAGCATCAGAACAGTGCTACTGATCCTGTGTGGTTTCCCTTTCTCTTCTAGATTCACATCCGTGACGCAGGCTTCATCAAATACCCTGAAATTAACGATTATAAATTTAAGGCACTGGATTGTAATCAACCTGTAACAATAAAAGTCGAGGATTGTTTAAACTAGGGAATGGGGGGGCAGGGAGTTTAGGACAGGCCAGATTTAGATCTATATATGGAAGAACAAACAATGGTGTAGAAAAAAAATGCATAGTAATGTAAATTCTAAGCAAACACGTAAATGTAGAAGGATTAACACTTTAAAAATAGCTTGCCTTAATGCTAGAAGTATCAAAAATAAGGTAAGTGAGTTGGAGTTGTATGTAGCAGAGCATAATTATGATATTATAGCAATAATGGAAACCTGGCTAAATAATAAAGATGGAGATGAGTGTAACATAGAGGGATACACATTTTTTAGGAAGGGTAGACAGAACAGAAAAGGAGGGGGGGTTGCTGTTTATGCCAAACAGGATTTAAATGTAAGTCCTCTTCAGTTGGATGATGAGCCCCATCTTAGTGAGGACATGTGGCTTCGCCTGGAAAATATTAGGGAAAGAGGTCTGATTTTAGGAGTGTGTTATAGACCACCCAATTCAGACAATAATTTCAACACACATCTTTTTAGTAATATCAAAAAGGCAAGTTTACAGGGAGATATTATAGTCATGGGGGACTTTAATTATCCAAATATTAACTGGGATAACCTTGCAGATGGAGGAGCACAAGAGCAGGAGTTTTTAGAAGTAATCAGCGACTGTTTTTTAACACAGCATGTTAAAGAGCCAACACGGGGTGAAGCCTGTCTGGATTTAGTATTCTGTAATAATCAGGATAGAATTGAGGGTGTAGAGGTAATTGAACCACTAGGGTCACGTGACCAGAATGTAATACAGTTCTCAGTATTTTGTAATAGTACGGATGCAAAGACTAAAATTGATAAGTTGAACTTTGGTAGGGCTAATTTTGAGAAGATGCGACAAAGTCTAAGTAGGATAGACTGGGATAAGCTTTTAAGTGTGGAGACAGTCGAGGAGCAGTGGAACAGGTTTAAAAATGTTTTACATGTAATGCATGACAGATACAGACCTAAATTTGGAATTAATAGGAAACTAAAAAAAACTCCACGATGGATTAATAAAGATTTAAAAAAGAAGTTGCAAAGGAAAAAACTGCTGTATAAGGCATATAAGACTAATGACTGCAAAGTGAATCGTAGAGCGTATGAAAATGAGAGCAACCATTAAGGAGGATAGCAGGGAGGCTAAAAGACAGTTGGAGAGGAATATAGCAGATAAGGCGAAAGAAGACCCCAAGAGATTCTTTCAGTATTTTAGTAGTAAAAGAACAGTCAAGGAGGAGGTCAAGTTCATCAGGAATAGTAAAGGGGAATTAAAAGATACAGACAATGAAATAGCAGATGCCCTAAACTTACATTTTTCGGAGGTGTTTACAAGTGAGCGAGTGGATAACCTCCCAGAGGTAAACGCAACTACTAAGGAGGTACTGAGGGATTTGGAAATTGAAGAGGGAGAAGTGCTGCTCAGATTAAATAGGCTGAAATCAAACAGATCACCAGGCCCAGATAATATTTATCCTCGTGTTCTTAAGGAGGCTAGTGAGTTCAGATATAAACCCTTGACACATATTTTTAGGAAGTCACTGAGCACTGGAGAGATTCCGAAGGACTGGGAAATGGCAAATATCATTCCATTATATAAAAAGGGTGACAGGGCAGATCAGAGCAACTATAGGCCAGTAAGCTTAACATGCATCACAGGAAAATTAATGGAAGGAATTATTAAGGATAAGATTGAGCAACACATAGCAAGGACAGGAGTTATTCTGACCAGTCAGCATGGGTTCAGAAGAGGGAGGTCGTGCTTTACTAACATGTTGGAATTCTATGAGGAGGCAACAAAAGCATACGATCAAAGTGGAGCATATGATGTTATTTATCTGGACTTTCAGAAAGCATTTGATAAGGTGCCACATGAGAGGTTGGGCATCAAGTTAAAAGAAGTGGGAGTTCAGGGTGATGTTTTTAGATGGGTGCAGAATTGGCTCAGACACAGGAAGCAGAGGGTGATGGTGCGAGGAACCTCATCAGAACTGGCCGATGTTAAGAGTGGTGTTCCACAGGGGTCAGTGCTAGGGCCGCTGCTATTTTTAATATATATATATATAAATGATTTAGATAGGAATATAAGTAACAAGCTGGTTAAGTTTGCAGATGATACCAAGATAGGTGGATTAGCAGATAATTTGGAATCCGTTATATCATTACAGAAGGACTTGGATAGCATACAGGCTTGGGCAGATTTGTGGCAGATGAAATTTAATGTCAGTAAATGTAAAGTATTACACATAGGAAGTAAAAATATTGGGTTTGAATACACAATGGGCAGTCGGAAAATCAAGAGTACACCTTATGAGAAGGATTTAGGAGTCATAGTGGATTCTAAGCTATCAACTTCCCGACAGTGTTCAGAAGCCATTAAGAAGGCTAACAGAATGTCAGGTTATATAGCACGATGTGTGGAGTACAAGTCCCAGGAGGTTATGCTCAACCTTTATAATGCACTGGTTAGGCCTCATCTTGAGTCCTGTGTGCAGTTTTGGTCTCCAGGCTACAAAAAGGACATAGCAGCACTAGAAAAGGTCCAGAGAAGAGCGACTAGGCTGATTCCAGGACTACAGGGGTTGAATTATAAGGAAAGATTAAAAGAGCTGAGCCTTTACAGTTTAAGCAAAAGAAGATTAAGAGGTGACATGATTGAAGTGTTTAAAATTATGAAGGGAATTAGTACGGTGGATCGAGACTTGTATTTTAAAATGAGTTCATCAAGAACACGGGGACACAATTGGAAACTTGTTAAGGGTAAATTTCGCACAAACATTAGGAAGTTTTTCTTTACACAAAGAACGATAGACACTTGGAATAAGCTACCAAGTAGTGTGGTAGACAGTAAGACGTTAGGGACTTTCAAAACTCGACTTGATGTTTTCTTGGAGGAAACAAGTGGATAGGACTGGCGAGCTTTGTTGGGCTGAATGGCCTGTTCTCGTCTGGAATGTTCTAATGTTCTAATGTTCTAAAATGGTGCACAGAATGACCAAACTATTCCAAATAGCACAGCTGCTTTAGCGTTGTTACTCTCAGTGCGAAACTCAGAATATATTAACCCACTGTATCGGAGTGTGGTATCATAGCCATACAGAAGCTGTTCAGAAGACTCTACAGCAAGTTGTGTCGAGAACGCAGAGGATGATCCGGATACAGCTTCCAGCACTGCAGGACATTTATAGCATACGCTGCCTCAGGAAAGCTACCAGTATCTGCATGGATTGTAGTCAGCCATGAGCACAGTCTATTTGAACTTCTCCCATTCGGCAAACGCTACAGAGCCTTCCCTGCATGGACCTCAAGGATCAGAAACAGTTTCATCCCAAGACCTCTAAATGCACTCAACAAGTGCTGATCCCAGGGCAGACAAGCTAGACAATCAAACTCACACACCCAAATATCACAGGGCCAAATGTACATGCCCAATTCTCCTAACTTCTAGGTCTTTGGATTGTTGGAGTACCCGGAGTAAACCTACATAAAACATGTGGCAAAATGTTTAGATTTCTGGTCCATGGAATAAAAACTTTATGGAAAACTGTGCTCTGTAAAGCATGCCTTTTACAGTAAACGTGTGTTTACATACTCACAGGGTACTCTTATGATGTCTTCAGGACCCTCATTCAGGTAAACGAGGAGAGCTTTTAGTATGCAAGCTCTTCTCACTTCAATACGGCTGTTCTGCAGCACAAAGATATGGAACAATGTTAAATATGTAGAACATGCTTACAAGATACACATCAGTAACAACACCACCCCACATTAACTAGCCAGCTGGCACTGAGACATTAGTAGCAAAAGATCATTTAAAAAATTAGAAAATAAATTCTTTTAGTCCCAAACATTTTTGCTTTATAATAATACCCAGTGGTCCAGCCAGTTAGAAAGCCACACGTAAATACACAAGTCCTTGAGTGCAGCGATCTCTTATGTCGAAGAGAAAATCGTCAGCGCAAAGACACACCAGAGGTCTTCACCCGGAGTGAAGGCTCTCAGGAGTCAAGAGGACGTGCAAACAGAGTTTATCGTTTTAACAAACAACAACACGGACTCAACCCAATTCGGCCAAATCAGGCTGAACCCCGAACAGTTCAAAATTCCCAGTTTATATCGTCATTTCTCATCATCCTGACCTCGCTCAAAGCAGCCCATTCGCCGCCTATTCTGACTCCCCTTTCCTGTAGCTGGCCTGTCAAATTCTTTTGTGATGACCGCAGTATTTTATTTTCTGTCAATTATCTTAATTTTTCTGCTTCGCTTATTTTTAGCTCGGCTGAGAGCCAACAGGTGTTTCCCTTCTTCCATCCTTGAGTTGTCATTATCTCATCGTCTTCCCCTCCTGGGTCCTCTTGCTACAGCTAAGCCTTAATTAAAAAAGAAATATGCCATGGGCCTTTATTTAACCATTTGTATAACTTGCATTAATATTTGTACTAAAGTTAATGCTGATATTTTCCTATATGTATTTATGCTAATACATGAATATACTCATTTAATTTTCCATATATTCCTCCCTTTGTGGCTTAATCAAGCCTCACCATCTAGCCTAAAATTCCAAAAGAAAGGTAGGGGATGTCAGTTAAATCTTCCTCAGAGCCTAATACAGGCTCCTCATAGGTCTTCTCAATCCACCGACACCTGTACCCGTCCTCTGGTGGCACAGGAGCTAAACATCTCCCCCATCGATCATCAGAGAGGAGTAAAAGACTACCTGGCCCTACCCTAACAGTCACAATCATGAGTATATAAACTCAGCAAAAAAAGAAACGT
>JANRMT010062835.1:719467-741541 GCA_026402145.1 Polypterus bichir lapradei | reverse complement strand
GGACGTTTCTTTTTTTGCTGAGTATATAAAACTGAATAACATGGCGATATAACAATACATGAAGGTTACTGGAGAATAATACATATATGAGGCTTACAAAAAAATCCATCCATCTTCTCCCGCTTATCCGAGGTCGGGTTGCGGGGGCAGCAGCTTGAGCAGACAGGCCCAGACTTCCCTCTCCCTGGCCACTTCTTCAAGGCGTTCCCAGGCCAGCCGGGAGACATAATTGTCCATAATAAGTGCTTTTCGTTCTTTTAGAGAAAAATAGGTTTCCACAGAAATGACATTTTTCTTCAACCCGGGTACTTTGCACACCGTAGAGGGTCACCTCCCTGGGGAGCAGTTACTAGCACTTCACCCAAGGAGCTTCCTTTTTTTGGTTTAGTATTTCATTATCCACATTGTCATCAAGAAGAGAATCAAAATCAAATCTGTAGTTGAAGATGTCCATGGTCCAAGAACGTGGATGTACATTTGTTTGACAGCAATTGATTTGAAAACTGGCAATAAGCAGCAAAATGCCATTCAAGGACACAATCAAGAGAGTAATTCCTGCTTCGGCACTGTGGAAGACGAATGTTCTCTTCGTTCCCTTGTACTAATTCATATCTGAGAAGTAAGCTTTACTAAACCATGTAAAAGCATGCTTTGTTTTAGCAAACAGAAAAATATTTGTGCAAAGGACTCAAGGTCTGATCATTCCACACACGAGTCTGCCTTATCACGTTTTCCCTTCGCTTACATCTGAACGCCATAACAAAGGGGCCAAGAAATCAAGTTGCATTAGGGGCGTTGAAGGGGCTCAAGGATTGCATATAATAAACGTGTCGACTGTTACATTTCATAATGATATTAAATCACGCATTCTAGGGGTGTAAAAACTTGCCCCACCCAACAGACGGGGTTCAGAAGAGCCCGGACGCGGTCATGGATATTTGATTGTCTGCTTTTCTGAAACTCTTCTCACTGTGACTCTGAAAAATAAAGCTGCTTTATAACCTCACCTGCTGTCTGGTCTGAAGTCTTCGTCCACAGCACACATAGCTCCCTGTGTTCGTAAGTTCAAATGAAGCCAATCCTAAGTGTACTGGATTTACCTTTTGTTTCTAAGATGAGTTTGCACATAATGTCAGAATTGTCCCAATTCCTAAATATGGTGAAATAATTATTTAATATATAGTTCTGTGTGTTCATCTACAATCAGACCTGTTCATAATATTGTTGGTGGAGATACAGATAGCATAAATATTTATCTTAAAAAAACTCAAAATTTCCAGTTTTATGTCGCCACTGCTGTGCACAATAATGATAAGAGATAAAGTCCTTACACACCTCATCATCCTCACATCCTAACACTTTCATTCATAAAGTTGCCCAGATTTACACCCAGCTGTGGTCTCAGACTTAACCCCCTTTATCACATTAATGCAGTTATTTTGAGGACAGCAGGTGTCAATCCTCCCTTCAGAAGATGTCAGCACTGCTATCTGAAATGCAAGGCACTGGGTCACCTCTGAGGTGACATTCACATTTCAAGGGTTACACCCAAGCTTCTCAAATCTTCTGTCACCAGCAGAGATTTTCAGATTTTCATCTGGGCTTTTTACTTCACAGACCGCACATTCACCACTACATGTACAAGACGCTCCATCTGCTATGGGCTAAATTATTACTTGATAGATAGATAGATACTTTATTAATCCCAAGGGGAAATTCACATAATCCAGCAGCAGCATACTGATAATAACAATATTAAATTAAAGAGTGATAACAATGAAGATATAACAGACAATAACTTTGTATAATGTTAACGTTTACCCCCCGAGTCGCATAGTGTGGGGTCTCCTCAGTCTGTCAGTGGAGCAGGACGGTGACAGCAGTCTGTGGCTGAAGCTGCTCCTCTGTCTGGAGATGATCCTGTTCAGTGGATTCTCCATGATTGACAGGAGTCTGCTCAGCGCCCATCGCTCTGCCACGGATGTCAAACTGTCTAGCTCCGTGCCTACAATAGAGCCTGCCTACCTCACCAGTTAGTCCTTCTTCTTTATGCTGCCTCCCCAGCACACCACCACATAGAAGAGGGCACTCGCCACAACCATCTGGTAGAACATCTGCAGCATCTTATTACAGATGTTGAAGGACGCCAGCCTTCTAATGAAGTATAGTCAGCTCTGTCCTCTCTTACACAGATCATCAGTGTTGGCAGTCCAGTCCAGTTTATCATCCAGCTGCACTCCCAGGTATTTATAGGTCTGTACCCTCTGCACAGTCACCTCTGATGATCACGGGGTCCATGAGGGGCCTGGGCCTCCTAAAATCCACCAACAGCTCCTTGGTTTTGCTGGTGTTCAGGTGTAGGTGGTTTGAGTCGCACCATTTAACAAAGTCCTTGATTAGGTTCCTATACTCCTCCTCCTGCCCACTCCTGATGCAGCCCACCATTGCAGTGTCATCAGTGAACTTTTGCACATGGCAGGACTCTGAGTTGTGTTGGAAGTCCGATGTATGTTGGCTGAACAGGAACAGAGAAAGTCCAGTCTAGGCTCAGGTTGAAGATGCGGTGTAGAGGACTCTCCAGCTCCTGCGTACAGGCCTTCAGCAGTCGTGACTGATACTCCATCTGGACCCGCTGCTTTGCTGGCATGAAGTCTCCTCAGCTCTCTGCTCACCTGCACTGCTGTAATTGTGGGTGGGGATGTCTCACCTATGCTGGTATCAGCAGAAGGATGGGTGGAGGATGAAGTACTCCGAGGTGAGAGTGGGTTAGGGTGGTCAAACCTGTTGAAGTTGTTCATCTGGTTTGCTCTCTCCACGTCTGTCTCAATGGTGGCACCCTGCTTTGAGCTGCAGCCAGTGACGATCTTCATCCCATCCCACACTTCCTTCATGCTGTTATTCTGCAACTTCTGCTCCAGCTTTCTCCTGTACTGCTCCTTCGCTGCCCTGAGCTGGACTCGGAGTTCCTTCTGCTCGCACTTGAGCTGATCAACACCTTTAAAAGCCCTGTTCTTCTTCAATGTCACTTGTAATCCATGTTTGTTGTTAGCATAGCAGCGTACTGGTCTTACTGGAACTACAATGTCCATCCAGAAGTTGATGTAGTCAGCAGTGCAGTCAATGACCTCCTCAATGTTCTCACTGTGTGACCCCTCAGGATAATCATCTCATCCCTTCAAACAACACCACGTGTTTCGACACAAACACTCTCAAACACACTTAAACGTGTTTAAAATGCACTTACAGGGATCCCTTTAATACACTAAATAACAAACACAAAATACCAGATCATTTTTAACACACTCAACCTCACCCCAGTATTATTACTTATTATTTAGTTAATTAAAGTTATAACACACAATAACCCTTCAGGCTGACACTGAGCCTCTCACGCCACCCACCACTCATCAACACCTCTATTTACTCACACACTACAGTGCATCTGGAAAGTATTCACAGCACATCACTTTTGCCACATTTTGTTATGTTACAGCCTTATTCCAAAATGGATTCAATTCATTTTTTCCTCAGAATTCTACACACAACACCCCATAATGACGTGAAAAAAGTTTACTTGAGGTTTTTGCAAATATATTAAAAATATAAAAACTGAGAAATCCCACGTACATAAGTATTCACAGCCTTTGCTCAATACTTTGTCAATGCACCTTTGACAGCAATTCCAGCCTCAAGTCTTTCTGAATATGATGCCACAAGCTTGGCACACCTATCCTTGGCCAGTTTCGCTCATTCCTCTTTACAGCACCTCTCAAGCTCCATCAGGTTGGATGGGAAGCATCGGTGCACAGCCATTTTAAGATCTCTCCAGAGATGTTCAATCGGATTCAAGTCTGGGCCACTCAAGGACATTTACAGAGTTGTCCTGAAGCCACTCCTTTGATATCTTGGCTGTGTGCTTAGGGTCGTTGTCCTGCTGAAAGATGAACCGTCGCCCCAGTCTGAGGTCAAGAGCGCTCTGGAGCAGGTTTTCATCCAGGATGTCTCTGTACATTGCTGCAGTCATCTTTCCCTTTATCCTGACTAGTCTCCCAGTTCCATCCCCACAGCATGATGCTGCCAACACCATGCTTCACTGTAGGGATGGTATTGGCCTGGTGATGAGCGGTGCCTGGTTTCCTCCAAACGTGACGCCTGGCATTCACACCAAAGAGTTCAATCTTTGTCTCATCAGACCAAAGAATTTTGTTTCTCATGGTCTGAGAGTCCTTCAGGTGCCTTTTGGCAAACTCCAGGTGGGCTGCCATGTGCCTTTTACTAAGGAGTGGCTTCCGTCTGGCCACTCTACCATACAGGCCTGATTGGTGGATTGCTGCAGAGATGGTTGTCCTTCTGGAAGGTTCTCCTCCCTCCACTGAGGACCTCTGGAGCTCTGACAGAGTGACCATCGGGTTCTTGGTCACCTCCCTGACTAAGGCCCTTCTCCCCCGATCACTCAGTTTAGATGGCCAGCCAGCTCTAGGAAGAGTCCTGGTGGTTTCGAACTTCTTCCACTTACAGATGATGGAGGCCACTGTGCTCATTGGGACCTTCAAAGCAGCAGAATTTTTTCTGTAACCTTCCCCAGATTTGTGCCTCGAGACAATCCTGTCTTGGAGGTCTACAGACAATTCCTTTGACTTCATGCTTGGTTTGTGCTCTGACATGAACTGTCAACTGTGGGACCTTCTATAGACAGGTGTGTGCCTTTCCAAATCATGTCCAATCAACTGAATTCACCACAGGTGGACTCCAATGAAGCTGCAGAAACATCTCAAGGATGATCAGGGGAAACAGGATGCACCGGAGCTCAATTTGGAGCTTCATGGCAAAGGCTGTGAATACTTATGTACATGTGATTTCTCCGTTTTTTTTATTTTTAATAAAATTTGCAAAAACCTTGAGTAAACTTTTTTCACGTTGCCATTATGGGGTGTTGTGTGTAGAATTCTGAGGGAAAAAAATGAATTTAATCCATTTTGGAATAAGGCTGTGACATAAAAAAATGTGGAAAAAGTGATGCGCTGTGAATACTTTCCGGATGCACTGTGTGTGTGTGTGTATATTATATACAGTAATCCCTTGCTATATCGCGCTTCGACTTTCGCGGCTTCACTCTATCGCGGATTTTATATGAAAGCATAACTAAATATATAACGCGGATTTTTCGCTGCTTCGCGGGTTCTGCGGACAATGTGTCTTTTTACTTCCTGTATATGCTTCCTCAGTTGGTTTGCCCAGTTGATTTCATACAAGGGACGCTATTGGCGGATGGCTGAGAAGCTAACCAATCAGAGCACGCAGTTAAGTTCTCCTGACTGAGAAGCTAACCAATCAGAGCACGCAGTTAAGTTCCTGCGTGCTGAATGCAGTGTTAACCAGGAAGTCTAATCTCGCTCATTCAGCATCAACGTGTTTCGCTGTGTAAAGAGTTGTGCTCTTTAGTGTTTATCTTTGTGCATAGTCAAGCCCTTCATTATGGCTCCAAAACGATCTGCTACTGCTTCAGGGGCCGTGCCCAAGCGCAAGAAGAAGATGTTAACGATTGCCGAAAAGGTAAACGATTTGGATTTGTTGAAGGCTACGATTCTTTTTATTTAAAAAGTAGGAAAGGAATATAAGATCTACGGCTGCAGTGTCCTTTTAACCAGGGTGCAAAACGAGTTGTAAGTGGATGTAATAAGGCAGTAGTCTGGATGGAATCTGCTTTAGGGATTTGGATTGAAGACTGCCAGAAGAAGAACGACGGCAGTGCTACACAATCGCCTGAAGTGGCTCCTTTACAAGGGCTGTAACGCTCTCCTTTGTTGTGCAGTAAAATTAAACTCATTGTTATCGGACAAGTCATCGTGTCATTGTTGGCGAGTAACCATAATTAATTTTCTTCTTGCAGTACTTAGTACATGTACGTACGTTTAGTGTCACTGTACACACATTTACTGTATACTATTTTCTTGCAATGTACATATTTATTGCTGGTGGCCTGTCTATCGTAATGGCTGTAACATATGTGATATCGGAGACCCTCAATATCTTTAAAATAATATTTAGGTTTTACTGTATATAAAGAGTGTGTTTATATACATAATTTTAATGAATCTTATCTAATATCTAAGAGAATACAAAGGGATTATGCTGTATAACTCTGCGGGGAATATTTATAAACAGTGCGGGAGAGTTTATAAGGGCTTAAAATATATAAAAATAACCATACAAACATATGGTTTCTACTTCGCGGATTTTCACCTATCGCGGGGGGGTCTGGAACGCAACCCCCGCGATCGAGGAGGGATTACTGTATCTATATATATATCTATATACTGTATATATATCTATATACTGTATATATATCTATATCTATATATATATATATATATATATACACACACCATAAAATGCTACTTACCAGTATTTAATAAGCCACACTTATCATGCACGTTATGTTAAAGTGTTTAAGCAATTAAGGAAAAAAATGACTGGTCACACCAAACACAAAAAACTTAACTAATTTAGTAAATTACACTATGCTGACAAAGATATCAATGCCCTTTACATTTTATCAGGCGCAGTTAAAATTTGATAAACTGTGCTACAAGCTAAGAAACAAAGCTGGAGAAAACAATATTTAATCCAAGAAATCAATATTTAGTGCAAGAAAACATTTCAATAATAAGAAGTATTTTTCAAATGATTCCCAATACTTTTGGTGGCTAAAGAAATTTGCTAATGAACCCAAACTTGAATTTCCTACCTAATGTTGCTGTTGGCCACGTGGTTTAACTGACATATTCTTGCATTTTTACTTTTAATCAAACACACAATACATTCAGAAAAATGTTTAGTAACTAGAAAAAAATATTGTCAAAATAAATGAAGTACTTACAAGGAAAACAGAAGACTGCGCTCTGTAAAGCAGGCCTTTTACAGTAAACATGTGTTTATATACTCACAAGGTACTCTTATGATGTCTTCAGGACCCTCATTCAGGTAAACGCTAAGTGCTTTTAGTATGCAAGCTCTTCTCATTTCTTCCAACAGGCACTTCCACAAGGAACCGGGAGTGGATAACTCTATGATTTTCTGATTATGAGCATGTGTAAACTTCTGAGCTACGGAAACCCTTAATGGACAAAAACTAGCCATAATACTTGCCTTGTGTGATTTACTAAATGCAGTTTTGTAATTACAACAAACATGACTTTAGTGGTTACAATAATATTTTTATTCATGTTCATGTTACTAAAGTGCCTTATGTTTTTGCTTAAAAACACAGCTCACTTATTTAGAGAATTTAGTTTAGTAATTCAAACAAATCATTTTTTTGAGTGTCCGTGGTCCTAGGCATGGTGGATAAGGAGGCCTTTTCGGGGGATTACACCAGAAACCCCTTCAGTTTCAAGCATAACAATGTGGAGTTCCTGGCCTTGTATTTGGACAAAGAGCAGATTCCTGACAAGCCATTTCAGCCCAATTTTGGTAATGACAGCACAACTTGAGAATATCACCACCTCGTGTAAGCACTTGAAAGACCTGCCTGTAGCCAATCAGCCATACTGCCTTCTCCTGGAGACACACCCTGCTTGCCTTTGATCTGACGCCTGATTAAGAATGCGGAGACCATTCCTCATTGGTGAAAACCGGGAACATGATTTTGAAGTCCACTTTCGACAGCCCCTACTCCACACTGTGAATCTAATAGTGTACGCCATCTTTGACAACATTATTCTAATAAACCAGAGAAGAAACATACTTTATGATTACTAAAAAGCACGAACACCCTGCAGATCACCGAACTCACGTCCTGTAACCCGTTCACAGAAAATCTGTTTTACGGACTGTTTGCATGCGACGAACTGCCTGAAAACATACTTACAGATCTCCCGACCATGATCATCGTCAATACTCATCGTCAATACTCACCGTCAAAATCAACCCAAACAACACTGGATGTTTGACGGAACTGGAGAATTTTTCGATTCCTACGGCGCCCCACCGGACTTTATTTTCCTGAGGAAATATACAGCTTTGTAAACAGAAGCTGTAAAGAAATTATTCTTATTAAAGCTGGTTTTCCACCATCTGCAGCCAACACTGTATATTTTTCCTGCATCACTGAGGGGAAGGCTGCTCTTATAAAGATGTCATGAACCTGTATTTTAACAAAGTCACCACGAACGATGATATGGTTCAAACATTTGTCAGCACCTTGTCGAAGAACACTTCTAGAGATTTTCAGGATCACCCCTGTATGCAAAGTTCTATGACCTGCAATTATCTTAATAAAGAATAGGCAGACTCTGTAATCAAATGTTATATTTTATTGAACAAAAATATAATTACATTTCAATAAGAAGGCCATTCATTCTTTTTGTGAGATCTGGTTTTCTTGCCAACAGGTATATCGGAAGCAGCAGCAGTGGCAGCGATCCCGACTGTGGCAGAAGGTATGAAGCTCTCCAGAAGTTCTCTCGTGTCGGCGTTTGGCACGGTGGATACCAGAATGTTCAAACCGGCCATGGCCTTGACAAATTCTTTCTACCCCCTAGGTCTCCGATAGGACAGTATGTTGTGACGGGCGGTCAAGTTCCGCATTAGAGCGAACATATTTGTACCGGCTAAAGGCTCTCCACGAAACGCAAACTCTCCCAAGCCATCCCAGTAGGCCGTATTAGTGCTATGCAACACTTTCTGCAAAATCATTTTTGTATATTTCTTTGATTTAGCCGGCGCACTTTTCCAAATCTCGTCGTACACCCGATCTTCTGAGGTACTAGGAAAGTCTTTGATCTGACCCAGCGGCTCCCCCTTACTCTCTGCAGGCAGCAATAGCATCAGAGCCTCGGTTTCTTTATCCGCTTTTTTCACAAAGGTAAGGCAACTTTGCAAGACGGTCGTATAAAGTTTTACTTTTGCATTGGCGCTCAAGTTACTACGTTCGAGTATGAATTTCATTTGTTTATCCAGTTCACTTTCCGTAGCATTTAAAAGTCGGGGCTTTCTATAGCAATTGAGCCACTTGTTGAGGGACCAGGTACATCTTGCGCGTGTATTCCATATTTCTACTCTCAAACCTATTAAACTAGTAATGAAAGGAACTGGTCGCACTTATAGGGCTCCAAGAAACCCTCCTTTCTTATATAGAAGGGCTTTTTTTCTTTTTAAACGGTAAGTTTAAACGCCAAGTTTTTTTAACGGCACAATGATGCTTCTTCAGCAGCTTGAACTGTCTGAACATCAAGTAAATAATGGACAAAAATACTGTGATGAGTATATTTTGTGAAGGCCCGCTCTATCTCTTGGCTATGGCTCGTCTGTTCCATCAAATTGTCGACAATCACCAAGTTAACTCGGTCAGGCGGCTGTAGTTCATCATCGCTTAAGGATGAAGGTAACCCCTCCAAAAGTGTTGTTTTTGGAAATCGTACTAACAGTTCATCATACAGAGGCTGCCAACAGCTATAAAACCAGAATATATTGTCAGGGCGGCGAGGAAACACATGGTCCGCGTGCTCCAGAAGCTTTTTCACTTAATGCAATTTGCCTGAACAGGGCGGCCCAGAGACTATTTTTGAGAACATCAAAACCCTCTTTAGTATCCGTAGGGGAGAGTTGTGAAATCAGGCAATAGAACCCTTTTGTTGTACACCACTCTGAATCTTTTTCTGAGTAAACGATTTTGCAGCGTCAGATTTTTTTGTTCCTATGAATCTGAGCGCCATGAACTGTTATTTCTTTCGAGAGATCGCGGTTTACAAAACTATGCACTAGATCCATTAACGAGTATAGGTTTACCGATCGAGTCGTTTCGTGATTAAGAGTAATGCCCTTAACCATCATACAGACCTTGCCTTTGAACGTTTTGAACGCGTACGTTTTCGGACCCCCAGAAACAAATTCTTCTATGAAGTC
The DNA here is from genome assembly GCA_026402145.1 of Polypterus bichir lapradei. Taxonomy (NCBI): domain Eukaryota; kingdom Metazoa; phylum Chordata; class Cladistia; order Polypteriformes; family Polypteridae; genus Polypterus; species Polypterus bichir. Next base: position 731,635 of record JANRMT010062835.1, on the reverse strand, counting down.
GTCAGAATCTAGTTCGCTGGCGAGTTCACCTAAATAGTCACCGAGGGGTGGTGTGTACTGTCCGGGCGATGCTGTGAAGATAATGGAATCTGTATCATGATACAGAACCCTCGGTCCTAAACGATCCAACAATTCGTACAATTCTAAGCGGGCATATGCCATTGTGAAAGCGTCTATCACCACATTGACTGGGCCGGGTAGAACGTATTCATCATCCGCATACCTCCACTGCACTTGAGCAATTTCGTCGCTGACAAAGTCAAAATAGGAGACCCGATACTCGTCCGAGAACAGGTAATCAAAGAATTCTTGGGTGTGTTTAACAAACGTAGTGGTAAGTTGGTTAGGCTTCTGACCAACTTTTTCCCAAAGAGAATTCAGAAATAACTTAGAAATTTGTCTCTTAGCGGGGTTTTCGGCTATGTTTTTGCACTCCAATAATACGCCTTCTTTGACGAAATAGTCATCAACATAGCGCTTGCGGGACGCCTCGTCCTGGGCCCACGATGGCCAACCAGAGGCCTCCCGTTTACCTTTCAGATGAATTTTGATGTAATCTGAAAATAAATCTGTGGTGCTCTGTTCGTAGTGCCATATCTCATGGATTTTTAAAACTCTGTACCCCTTATCTAAGGCCTTTAGTATTTCAACGCTGCACCAGGTTCCTGTTAAAGAGCGTTCCCGATCATTGTGACAGCAAAGGCCGGTAGATGTCTGGGTTTCTGCACACGTACGGCAAAGAGTGAACATCAATTTACCGCAAATTCTTAAAGGGAGGACCGGAAAATACAATTTGCGAGGGGCTAGCATGGTGATTTTAATAAGCCCGAAGTAATGCTTAAGATCGACAAACTCCTCAAAAACAAAGGTCGGATGGCCGATCGGGTAGGTCTTTGTTTTATTGACATAAGGATACAGACTTATAAAATCGTAATAATGGATTTGTTCGTCACCTTGAACCTTATGATATAATTTGATAGCGTTGGTGCGCCCTCCATAGAGGGCATCACGGGGGTTGATAGGTTCAGGAAACTCAAATCGCTTTAAGAAATCCTGAAGCTCCGAGTCCTCTTTTCTCATGCGCTCCCACTCGTGCTCCCAAATCACTCTAACCGCCAGATTAAATTTTTCACGCAATTTATTCAGTTTGTCGTCAAACGTTTTAAACGATTCGGCATAAGACGTACCCGTGAGAGGATGTTTGGCTTGCGCATCATAGCACTTTGGACACCCGTGATAAAAGCAACCAGCAAACTCAAAGGCCGTCGGCACACCCTGAATTTCGGCGTATCCATCTAGATAAAATGACCCCATCTTTACTTCACCGTGATTCAGGGCATGCCGAATGTTTATTTTTTCCTTCTCGGAAAGAAACATCATCCACTGAATAGAAGCATTAGAATAAGCTTTGCGAGTGCTTTTGTAATTATCACTCGGAATTATTCCGATTGATTTATTAGGCATGTAATTTTGTCTGTACATGGACAGGCAGAGAGCAGATAGGGTCATACACTGAAAAGGATCAATATTACCGATCCCGAGCACTTCCTCTCTAAATTTCATGCAAGCTGTTCTCAAAATAACAACGTTGTTTCTACAATAGTAAGCCATTTCTTCTCTAAAGTTGAAGGTTTCACTTTTAATCAATTTGTACCAAGACAAAAATTCCTCTCTTTCCTTGCTCAACATGTGTTGAATGCCATAATATCTAGGATCTGGGTACGGGCCGATGTAATTTTGATTATCAGCGGTGTTAAAGAAATGGGGAAAGTACCCTTTTTCAGCCTGGAACCCCATGGCTTTGGGCATACTGCTCAGTTTCATAGGTAAGAAGTTCAACGAGTCGATGAATCTCAAGTCATAATCTTCTTCTATAAAGCACATTAGTTTACATCCCTGAGCTGTAACAAATGGGGTTTGGCCGCTCTCCACGAGATATTTCATTAAGAAACAGCCGTCATAGCCCTTAGAATTGTGAGCTATGAACGTGTAATCTTGGTATTTTGGGCACCGATATCTGTCAAAGAACTTTGTTACGCAGTCCTCACCGGCCCAGCTCCACGATTTACCGCTCCAATGCATGCAGTGGATGTAATTTGGGATGCGAGTCCCGCCATCTTGACGGCACTCAAAATCGTAGAACACATACTTTTCGTGCACCGGTCTTTGCGGTAAGCTTTGAATAAAACACTGATGATTTTCATCCGACTCTTCCATTTCAACTCTACAAACGCGACAGTATCTGGGACGACACTTGTCAGGTTTTGACTCGGCTTTCAAGCTGACTTTAAGGACGTCGCAGATGCTTTCAGATTGACACGTCTTTTCATCAAATTTACGCCTTTTGTGGAGCTCAAAGCAAAACATTGATTGGCAAAAACGACTGCAATCGGGACACTGAAAAGCCTCACCATCACCCCCTCGGCAGTCTGGAGATAAACAGACGTCACAGTGATGTTTGCAGCAGCGTAGTGATGGGGCAGAATATCCCGAGTAGCAGAAATCACAGATATAATCAAATCCCAGAAATCCTTTCAGATTCAAAATACCGTAATAATGCTCATTGTGCAAAAACAGAAACACGGTCTTTGGTTTTCTGGCCCGGGACGCTTCAAATTTTAATAGAGCGCTACTGTTCGGTTCCCGGTACCAGACGATAATTTTAATACCCATTAGCTTCTCAAATTTTTCAACATCTGAAAACGCTACTTTCTGATCCGGTGACAATCCGGCCCTGATGTGCAATTGACGGGCCTCTTGTTCACACAATTTCTGATTTCTTTTGAACCTATCGTTTAATACAGCCAGCAAGCCCCTGGCAAAACAGCACTGATCATCAGGGTTGAAGGAGATCCATAGATGCTTCCGTTTCTTTTGCACAATTATATCATTGGAAAGGGTACACGCTTTACGCCTAGGCCCCCCACCACCAGATGGGGCCCTCACAACCTGAACGATTAGCATCAGACTGGAATCGGCTAAAATAGTAGCGTGACTCTGGAGAAGTAATTCAATTTGGTTAAAAAAGTCCTCAACAGAAAGTGTACCAGCGGTGGTTAGGGAAGAAACACTGGCATTGAGAGAATCGGCCTGTAATTCTAGCTGGACTAGATCCTTAGGATTCAAAGTGCTCGGAAAACTGTCTAATATTTGCTGAAGGGTCTCGTGTATATGATTAAAAACTTCGGCAAATGAATCGAGTTTGTAGGCCTCTGAAAAATTGAAACGATGTCTAATCTCAATGTTGTTAAATTTTGGACGCTCAGTTATAGACCAATTATTTAATCTAGAGGTAGAGGGCTGCGGGGAGCTTACTGCCGGCTCTGGAGATGAAGGATTTGCCGTATGCGAGGTAGATGGCTGTGGAGAGTTAGCGTCGACACTCAAGTTTGCCCCGGACGGATTAGTCACTCCGGCTCCGGTCTGAGGATGTAAGGCTGAATTATCCGACGCAGTTAAGTCATCAACAGACGAGTGCTGAAGACGGGCCTCACTTGTACCCGAGATAGAAGGTTGTGGGGATTTTACAATCATGTCTAGGGTGCTAGGCTGTTGTGAAGGACCGTGATCTGAAGACGTTCTGGCCTCAGAAGAGGCATTATTCAATAGCTCCAGCAGAGAGTTCAAGACGGCTTTTTCATCAGAATTTAGAACCTGGAGTGAATTGTTAATGATTTCAAAATTGTTGAGCGGTTGTGTAACTGGGGATGGTGCTTGAAAAATTTGAGGAGGTTGTGACTGTGTGGGAATTTTAGGGGGCTTTATGGAATATTCAAGGTTATCAGACGTCTCGTTTAATAGTTTCAGGTTTTCACCTGACGGTCTTTTCCTACCTTTAGTCCCTCCAGGCTGTTCACGGTCGGTGTCGGTGCCACTGCTGCCGCTATACCCGTTTTCAGGCATGACCTAAATTTAATCAAAGGTTGCAGTTATGAACACAGAATATAATAATATGCAGTCAATGTTATTTTAATGAAAAAAGGAATATAAAACCTATCCTTTAATCTTGGGTCAGAACCATGTAAAAAGCATACATATGTATCATATATAACCTCAATTCGGGTCTGGAATGGTACATAGGAGATTCCGATTCTACAATTCGAACCAGTTACCGGCGATGGTCCACAGCCACCTGTGCCCACTCCAGTCTTTCTTGGCGGCTCCGCTCGTTGCACTGATGAAAGGAATATCGGGGTGAATGACGAATTCTACGCCAAGGTTCGTAGTCGGAGTAAGGCGTTGACAGCAAACGGGATTGCAGGAGAGCTGAACGGCGGCTGCAATCAGAGGGCGTCAGTGATATCGGAGCAGAATGCAGGAGACTTGAACGAAGGCTGAACTCAGAGGGTAGCGGTGATTGCTCAGTCTGTGGGTTCTGCCAGTTTTGGTAGACTGATAAGATTTTCTGAACCATCCAGCACTTGCGTTAAAACACCCGGTGGACTGGGATCTGGAAAATAAAGTTTGGCCTTCTCAGTTAAAGATATCTTTTCACAAAATCTGATGTTATGTATGCACCCTGTATCTCTTTGATAAACTGAAACCTAAAATGACACTTACTGCGATTGGACAGATCAGGGGAAGCCCTTTGAGAAGCCGTTTCAGAATATAAAGGGTTGTTGTCTAGAAAACAAAATGCATGCGTTCTTTAAAACAACATTTCCCCTTCCAGTGCACTCAAAAGCTCAAACAAAATGATCTGATATTAGTTTCAAGGTAACCGTCTCACCATCGTGAGTCTTACAGCAGCTCTGGCTGGATGTCGTTGCAACGATACATACGCAAATAAATGGCTTGCAACATCTATTTATATGATAGATATTAATAAAGGTTATTTTAAAAAATGAAAATATATGTCACGACAAATTTTCCATTATACCACCATCCACACATACATACAATATACATACACATTATACACACACACACACAAATAACTCCACACTCCGCTCATGCACTTAATTAATCCCCTGCACATTTTAATCCTCGTCACCCCCTTTCATGACCGGTTCAGATGGATAGATAGAAGCATGTAAATATAAAAGTTCTAGATAGTTACAAATAGCAGATAATGTGCAAGAGTCTATCTGAAACACTTTACACTGACGTTCACTTACGTTTTGCATACAAAGTACTCTTTAACAAAACGCACGCACAATCCCTACACCAAGATGGATAAAAACTTTTTAAAATCGAAAGATGTAAATAAAATCTGACAGCCTGGCCTGAGATTCCCTGTGTATTAAGATATAATCTGATAAATACAGGAACATATTATAATAATCATTTACCCCATTATTCAACAATACATCTAAAAATCATCCAGATTTTCAGGCGACTAGTCTGTATTAAAATAATTACATTTAATTTAGCGAAATAAATGAAAACCCCGTTGCAGTATGTCTACTAAGCACCCGTATCGATATAAGCTCTTGGGCCCTGTTCAGTGTTCAGGCAGTCCGTCTCCAAACGGCTGTCCAAATGAGTTTATAAAGCAAAAAGGTTTTGTTATCTCAGACTCTCGCAGTAGCAGGGGATTTACGGTTTTTAAAAGTCTGTTTCGAACGAGTACGCATTTCACAAGCGGCCCCTCCTGTAAGCAGTTCAGAATACTGACATCTTGTCATGTTAGAGCTAATAATGCACACACTCCCTACCTGCACTTTTAAACCACTCCGGAATATTCTCAGAGGAGAAGCCCTGGCTGAATATTCAGACACTGTGACAAAAAACTTAATTGATTAGAATGCCCATTTCAGTAACAGAAAAAAACTAATATTGCTTGCTTCAGTAATAGGAACATTATATATTTGTACATTAATCATCAGATAGATAGAAATATAAAATGCTACAACTTATATTATACACACACAAGCGCTCTCACGCGCTTACACACAGAGAGATGGTACTGAGCATAATCAACGGCAACCTAAGATCAACTTCATTTTGGATTTTAAATCCCCAGCCTCTCTCAAATTAAACAGATAATTGTTTTTTTTTTTTTTTTTAAAAGGGACTTACCGGTTTCCGAATAATAGATTGGAGAATCAACTTGGAAATATTGACCCAAGGATAAAATGTAAGGATTCAGCAAAATGTTTAAAGGATAAAGCATACTCATATAATAATCTATACTAATAAAAGGCAAAGCCCTCACTGACTGACTGACTGACTGACTGACTCATCACTAATTCTCCAACTTCCTGTGTAGGTAGAAGTCTGAAATTTCGCAGGCTCATTCCTTACAGCTTACTTACAAAAGTTAAGCAGGTTTCATTTCAAAATTCTACGCGTAGCGGTCATAACCGGAACCTACTTACGTACATATATACAGCCATAGCCTGCAGCTCGGTCACCATGTGAGGTGGCATTGGGTCCCCCATCCCAACGCCTCCCACGTAATTGAGTGCCTGCCTATATAAGGCCGTCCGTCGCTCCGGTCTCTTCATTCCCTTCCTTGCTTCGCCACAGGATTCACGTCTCCCTGCTGATAACTACAGCCTTTGTATTTAATCCATGGCTTCTCCGCTGTTTTATTGTTCATTTATTATGATTATAGTTATTGTGTAGGTATTTTAGACTTACTTTACATTGTTCAGGTACCCATTTCCTTTATCATTCCAACCGTACCCCCATTAACATGTCTATCGAGGTGATCACCATCGATCAAAGAACTGTCACTTACCGAGTGGTTTCCATGCCCGGAGATGGCACCTACCTTTTCCATTCTCTTTGTTACATATTGCACGGCCATATCGGGCTCACTCTTGATATCCGGAGGAACATTGTGTCTTATGTATTGAATGACTGGGACAGGTTCAAGGTGTGGACTGATGACGGTACAGGAGATAATTAGACTACACAGGAGCACTAGAAGAGTGAAATGCTTAAGCCCTTCACCTATGGTTCTGCATGTGAGTTGATGGCTGCCGCTGAATTGTTCGGTTGGTGCTTTCAAGTGTACCGAAATGGCCAAATATTTTACACCTTTCGACAACCGCCAATGCCTCTTAAACATCTTAGATTCACAGGTGACGATTTCAGTAGTGGACACTTTGATGTTTATGAATGTTTAATCTCTCAAAAGCTGGATGTGAAGTTATCGATGAAACTGGTTGTGTGCTTACAACGCTTGACAGATGCCGAATGTCACTTCAACACAACAAGTCCTACAAATACTAACGTCATTGAAACAAACCATGAAACTCAAACCGATTATGACAGCAGCAATCCAAGCTGTGAGAAAACAGTAAGAAGGAGGCGTGTTGGACGTCGTGTTACATTTTCTGATGCAGCGAGACGGAAACAACTTTGTGACGTTGCCGCTAAATATTCGCAGAAAAATCCACATGTTAATACCAGGAATGCCCGTTAAACATCTTAGATTCACGAGTACCGATTTGGGTAGTGATCACTTCAATGAATGAAACCTGATATCTTTACAATGGTTGACAAACACGGAATGTAACTTGAACACAACACGTCCTCCAAATATGAACCTGATTGAAAGAAATAATGAGAATCAAATCCTTGATGACAGCAACACTCATAACAGTGACAAAGGAATTACATTGACAATCAGGTTACGTTATTTTTAAAATGTTTCCTTTTCTTTTTCATAACTTCTTTAACACACGACTTCTTCACTGCAAAGCGCGGGTATTTTGCTTAGTCAATAATATGACATACGGTGATCCTGACTGCAGGGACTCTCGGGAGAATAGTCTGTATTAATAATAATTATATTTCATTTAGTCCTCTCAATAAAAAATAAACAGAAAACATTGTTCTAATAAGATATTGAAGATTCACCGTTTTGATTTTCGACGAGATTCAGTGTTAACGGCAAGCTGTGTGATGGACCGGTCTGAACGCTTACTTATATACACTGAAAAGAGCGGGGATTTTTTGAAAGCAGACTTTGTAATAAGGAGTGCGATTTCTTTTAGCAAATGTGTGCCCTTTGACCCGTTTAAAGACCGCTTTACATGTACAACAGGAAGCTATGAACTGATGTTAAAGGCCGGTATGTGGCAGCTGCCCAAGTCCGCACATCAGCAGAACGTTTGAGCAGGGCACACAGCTGGGCGCCTCGTCTTCTGGCCTCCCGCATCAGAAGACGAGATGAATCTCCACCCGTTTTTGAAGAAGCTGAAGGAATGATCGCAGTTTTCATGGAGTGGCGAAGACGGATTAAAACACCTTTTTCTACCATCATGTGGCCGAGTGATTAAAACATTGCACTGTAAAACCTAACAGTATATTTTAATAAATGAACTTAGTTAATCCAACTTAAACATTACAAAAAGTATGAGTAACTTATACAGATAGGTTACCACAAACTCAAAAACAAAGTAAAAAACTTGTTCATTTTGAGTAAGATTTTATTTTTTCATATTTTTAGTAAACTTTATTAAAATGTATTGTATTCACTGTTTTGTCTAAGTTGATTTTATAGGCTAATACAACACAACGAAAAACAAACAGGTTACCCAAGATTATTCATGATTAATCACTGCATTATAAAGCATGTGGCCCCTAATATTTTAATTTGAGAAGCTATATTTACCCTAATTGTTTACCGGTGTGTGAAGACCTAAAGATTTGAATCAATGCAAGCTGGGGAGTCTTTTCATATTAAATCATGGAGAACTATGAATCTTGCTTACAGCAGGTAGACCCTCCAGTGTTTTAATCACTGAATATCACCGCCGTGAATTTTCCAAGGGACCCTCCTGCTTTCCAGAGTCTTCCCCTCATCCCAATCCATCCGCGCCTCGTGCTGCGCGCCCTACTGCCTCACTAATAATAACTAATACTAAGAACAATAAGATGCTGCAGATGTTCTATCGAGTGCCCTCTTCTATGCGGTGGTGTGCTGGGGAGGCAGCATAAAGAAGAGGGACAAACTGGTGAGGAAGGCGGGCTCTATTGTAGGCACAGACAGTCTGACATCCGTGGCAGAGCGACGGGCGCTGAGCAGGCTCCTGTCAATCACGGAGAATCCACTGAACAGGATCATCTCCAGACAGAGGAGCAGCTTCAGCGACCGACTGCTGTCACCGTCCTGCTCCACTGACAGACTGAGGAGACCCCACACTATGCAACTTTATTCCACCCGGGGGGGGGGGGTTAAACGTTAATATTATACAAAATTATTGTCTGTCTGTTATATCTTCATTGTTATCACTCTTTAAGTTAATATTGTTTTTATCAGTATGCTGTTGATGTATGTGAATTTCCCCTTGGGATTAATAAAGTATCAATCTATCTATCGATCTATCTAATCGCACAACTCACAAGCCGCGAAATAAATTGGAAGGACGAGCTCATTCATATCCGAAAGCTTTGATACGTGGAAATATCCTGTCTGCTCGTTAAATGATTGTATATATTGCAAATAAATACAGGAGTTTCTTTAGATGAACTTTGTGACGCAATTGCTATTTCCACATACAATTTTTTAAACGTAAGATAATTGTTGAACCCAGGACAGAGTCTCAGAGTCACTGTATCTTTACATTGCCCTTTCTCTTCAGAAAACGAAAACAGTTCCCATCTGCCTAAACAAATGACATGAACATTACAATACCTGTCACAAGACGCATTCCGTTTCGGTCTCCATGTTCTTTTTCTTTTCCTTTGCCGCTTTACCGCATGTTGCAGCTCATCAATTCGATTCTTTGACGTTGGAAGCAAAGCGCTGGAGTTTTCTTTGGACGCACAACGAACTAAAGCCCCTCCCGATCCGCTCCTCAGGCACTTCGTTAGGGGCCCGTAGTACATAAGAAACGCTCGCTTAGTTACTTAATTATTCTGCTGAAAATGTTGCCACTCCGTTCACCCTTCACAGCGAAAGAAAAAAAAGAGCTCCGAGTTGAAGCCCCATTTAGCGTAACATAGCGATATTGAAACTGTATTATACTTTTTCAATTATTGAAACTCGCTTGTTACTCAAATTAGCACGTTATTGCAGACATGTGGTCACTGAATAAAAAGGTTTGTTCCCTCACAACTGTATTTTTTCTCACGCGCCAACCTCAACTGTGTTGAACTTTGACACGCAGCTTCGCATCGACAACCAATAGAAAAACAGCTCAGCCTGTCACTTGCAGAGCTACAGCACCATACGTCACCGCGATTACAGACCCGGAAGTGACGTCTCTATCGTTTCAGCCATAGACATAGCAGCCCGGACGTCGCATGACCAGCAGCATCGTACGTAAACGTCGTCGCCATATTGCGAGTGGCACTGCTGTGCCGTGAAGTAATGAATAATGTGCTGCTTGGGATTGTGCAAACCACTGGACGCTCCAAACCAGACCCCGGAGGATTACATTTCATAGGTAAGGCTGAACAATTGTTTTGGTTATATTTGGCCATTAGAAAATCCCGTTTTATAATCTTAACTTTAGCTGCGCCAGGCTAAGCTAGCAAAGCTATGCATTTACATATGTGCTCAATTGAGCCTCCAAACAACATTTTGGCTAAACGTATTCAGTCACTAACTATGTAGATTGTTGTTAGCTGTTAACATTTCTCAAACTTTGAAGATTTCCCAAAGAAATCCACCTCAGGAAGCAGTGGGAGGTCAGGTGGCCCTTAGACGGGATTTTGAGAAAGCTGTCCTGTGATGTGTGCCGTGCTAGTCTGGTAACAGATGCTGTACTGACATCATATGATCAAAGCTACCACTCGCTCACATTAAAAAACAAAGGAGATCTGATGATTTCTTCTGAGGGTCCAGTCAAGGTGGTCAAAGTAGCTGAGCGTGTTATCTGACAGTTGACATTAGGGCAAGATGTCAGTGGATCTTTGATCAATCAGTTTGTTCGGGCTGAGATTGGTTCACACATCGAAGAAACACAGTTTGAAATTGACGACCATCATTTTATGTTCATATCTTCCACAAACTAAGACCGCACCGTATTGACAGACTGAATACTCAAATTACAGGATCTGAGTGAGCGAGAGGAGTGTCAGTCTGTAGGTGTGGAGAGCTTTAAACGTTCAGAGCGGGATTGTGTATTGTATTCTGTAGTGAACAGGGAGCCAGTGAAGTCGAGAGAGAATCGGTGTGATGTGTTCAGTGGATTTAGAACAGCAGGTTATTATCCTGGCAGCAGAATTTTGAAGAAGTTGTAAGTGATGGATACGTTTTTGTGGGACGCCAGATAGAATAGCATTACAGTAATCTACACGTGAGGTGACTCGGGCATTAACCGATACTTCAGTACTGTGTTAGGTAAGAACAGGATGAAGTCTAGAAATGTTTAGGAGATGGAAGAAGGCGGTCAGAGAAATGTTACTTATATGGGAGGAATTATTTAAGAATAATAATAATAATTATTATTATTATTTAATAATTGCCATTATTAGTGTATAAATGGATATAAATAATTACATGTAAACGATTCGCCAAAATCTGTTGCATGTAAACGATACTGTTTTAAATGTTATTGTTTTTTCATCAAAAACCCGGTTTCCACGTCTACCTGTATTAGTTTAAATGGCACTTTTGCCACTCGCAATATGGCGGACGTGCTGACGTATCATGTTGACTGGGCAACGCAGTGAATACGGCATCTACCTATTTATGTCTATGACTACAACCGCGGTGACGTCTGGTGCTGTGGCTCTGCAAGTGGATGCTACTCGTCACTTGGGCGGTCCAAAATGGTGACAGTACGCTTATAATTTTTAGTTGTCTTCAGTTTATATTAGAGCGCACCCCTAATTTGCTTATAAAAAGAAATAAGGTGAGTAATTTTATATGCGAGTGTAAAAGATTTGTCCAAAATAATATGAAAGATTTTTTTCTTTCAGTAATCTGTCAAGTATGCAAGCTACAAACTCCTGCAAACATTTAGTGTGGTGTTAGGGCAACACGTCGATAACGCCGGGAAGAACATCCTTAAGAGAGCTGCTTGTCGGGGGTCTGAAAGCAAGAGAAATAGCCCATTTTGTTGGGGGAATTATTAAGCAATTGCTATTCTTACTTTTAACCACAAAAAATAGAGGCAATTCTTTCATTTATTCGGTTAATATGCCAAACTAGCAAAATACCCGCGCTTCGCAGCGGAGAAGTAGTGTGTTAAAGAAGTTATGAAAAAGAAAAGGAAACATTTTAAAAATAACGTAACATGATTGTCAATGTAATTGTTTTGT
>JANRMT010062835.1:695487-709467 GCA_026402145.1 Polypterus bichir lapradei | reverse complement strand
CAGCACTTTAGTAATTTTAATCCTGTAACTGAGCAGGAAGTCTTAACTTTAATTTCTAAAATGAAGCCCACTACTTGTTCCCTAGATCCAGTGCCAACAAAACTAGTAAAAAGTGCCATGGATGTTCTTGCAGCGCCTATTCTAAACATTATCAATAGTTCATTATTGCATGGCACAGTACCTGATGCACTAAAAGTGTCAGTCATTAAACCTTTACTTAAAAAGTCAGACCTAGACCCACACATACTAAATAATTATAGGCCTATTTCAAATTTACCATTTCTCTCTAAAATACTAGAAAAAGTAGTCACCAGTCAGCTTCAGTCACATCTTACACGTTATAATTTATTTGAGAAATTCCAGTCTGGTTTTCACACTGGTCACAGTACAGAAACGGCACTAACACGGGTTGTAAATGACATTCTGATATCCTCTGATGAAGGAAACTCCACTGTAATGATGTTATTAGACTTAAGTGCAGCGTTTGACACCATTGACCATTCGATTTTACTGCACAGGCTAGAAAACGATGTTGGGCTTACAGGCCCCGTGCTCGCTTGGTTTAGTTCTTATTTATCAAATCGATTCCAATATGTACAGAAATGTGCTGACAGTACTCCATCATTACACACAGAACTTCAATATGGTGTCCCGCAGGGCTCAGTACTCGGACCTTTACTGTTTTCACTTTACATGCTTCCACTGGGATCTCTCATTAGGAAACATAATGTTAATTTTCACTCGTATGCAGATGACACCCAGTTATACCTTTCATTTAAATCAAATGAAGTTTCTCCGATGTTGTCTTTAATTAGCTGTGTTAGTGAATTAAAGGAGTGGATGAATGAGAACTACTTGTCTTTAAATACAGATAAAACAGAGATGTTAATTGTTGGAGGGAATGACGCTGATCACAGCAATATTTTGTCGTCATTTAACTCAGTTGGAATCCCAATTCATTTTACTGAATCAGCCCGCAATCTCGGAGTTCTCTTTGATTCTAGCATGCCATTTAAAGCACATATTACAAAGTTGTCCAAAACATGTTTCTTCCATCTTAAAAATGTTAGGAAATTAAGGCGCTTTCTAAATAAACAGGATTCTGAGAAATTAATTCATGCATTTATCTCTAGTAGGATTGACTACTGCAATGTGGTGTTCACTGGCTGTTCAAACTGTTCTTTATTCAGCCTCCAGTTAATCCAAAATGCAGCTGCAAGAATTATTACAAGAACAAGAAAATACGAACACATAACTCCAGTTCTTAAATCCTTACACTGGCTCCCGGTTAAGTTTAGGGCAGATTTCAAAATCCTCCTTTTAACATATAAAGCAGGGGTATTCAACTAAAATCTAAAGAGGTCCAATCAGAGAAAATTTCTTGAAGCAATGGTCCGGAAGATAATGTTGTCTAACTATTTAGTATCATATATATTTATGTAGCCTAATAGTTGTATCAACATCTGCATGTAATCAATACCAGACTTTCAAATCAAATGAGTTCAGTACAATTCAAAAATGTTTTGACAATATTTATTGTCACGTAACACAGAACTGACTATGACTGCAGATATTTATAATGTTCTGTCACAGTATATAATGTTCTTAAATTTACTATATAAAAGTAGGGCTGCATTTTTAAATAAGACAAAATAGATCAAATGTGAAAATTGTGCATGTTTAAGTAAAGTGCTTAACTTCAGAAAAATAAAATAAATGGAGAAAAAGCTTGAATTTCCCCTTTTCTGTTTCACATCTTGACTCAACAGTCTCAATCAATTTTACAGATAATAAATCTCAACACATCTTAATAATTAAACAGTTTTAAATGATCACTTTCTTCCCCTCTTATATTCATCACCACAGTTTTTTGCTCAGTGAGAGAACTGAGCTCTAGCTTGTCCTGCCAGAATTTTAATATTGGGCTCTGAGACTCGGATTTGAGTGGGTATGTTTGTTTGAAACCTTTATGTTTCGTCTCATAATGCCACGGTTTCTGAACATATGAGACACACTGGTTTAGTGCTCCCAGTGGGAAGTATGAACAGAAATGAGTTTGTCCATTCCAGATTAAATGCCTTATTTTCACTGTCCACTTTCCTTTTTTTGGAGAGCGCCATTTGTTCTTTATTTTTCTGTCCCTTTCTCCGTCTCACCCATCATTTATTTTTCCAGCGCAGTCGTCTATATCTCTCACTTTCTTCGGCTTATTTTTCCCTTTGTTTTTTCTACATGTATCGTTATCTTTCTTTTTCTTTCTACCGTCTCTCTTCCTTGCCTCTATCTCTCTCATCTGTCTGCACTGTAAAGTAAAGTAAAGTAAAGCAATGTTCACCACCTAGAATCCACAGACTTGATTGGCTGAGTGGTATCACGTGAAATAGCTTAACGCGCATACAATTAGTCTGTGCATTTCCTCGTCCACTAAAACATTACCGTAAAGACTACAAAAGCTGCACCACGTAAAATAGAAGCACCTTTTAAATCATAACCTTCTGTTTTGGCTGTAAGTCTGGGTCCATATGAGACAGCTTCTGGGTCCGGACCCGGACCGCGGTCCGCCTGTTAGTGACCTCTGATATAAAGCATTAGATGGCCGAGGTCCGGCTTACTTGTCTGAACTTATCATGACTTACAAACCTGAGCGCACATTAAGATCTCAAGATGCCGGCCTGCTTAGGATTCCAAGGGTTAATAAAATAACAGTGGGAGGTCGAGCTTTTAGTTACAGGACCCCCTAAACTGTGGAGTGGTCTGCCTGCTACTATAAGAGATGCCCCTTCGGTCTCAGTTTTCAAATCTCACGACTTCAGTTTAGCACACCCTGACTAGAGCTGCTGATTAACTGTACAGACTGCATCTCTGTTGTTAGTCATTAGCACTAAAACATAAGTAACACGATAATTATAATTGAATACTAACCCTCACCTATTCTGTTTCTGTTCTCGGTACTCAAATGTGGCAATTGTTGCCACGGCCCACCTGCCAAGTTGTTTGCCTGCCTATGGTAAAGTCATCCCTGGTGGAGGATCACAGGAATCATGGGAAAGAGGGGCCCTTTCATCGGATTGGCTGGCCGAGCAACGTTTCAGCCGTGGAATGGCCAAATGGGGAGGCTGCTTGATGGATGAGGTCTCCAGCACTCTAAAAATATCAAAATCTTATTATGTAATATCATCTACAGTTAAATTCTGCTCCGTACTTCTAAAATTTTTATTTTTATGCTGTATTAAGGATTTGTTCTGTTCTGTGTATTGTATTGTATTGACCCCCTCCTTTTTGACACCCACTGCACGCCCAACCTACCTGTAAAGGGGTCTCTCTTTGAACTGCCTTTCCCAAGGTTTCTTCCATTTTTCCCTACAAGGTTTTTTTGGGAGTTTTTCCTTGTCTTCTCAGAGAGTCAAGGCTGGGGGGCTGTCAAGAGGCAGGGCCTGTTAAAGCCCATTGCGGCACTTCCTGTGTGATTTTGGGCTATACAAAAATAAACTGTATTGTATTGTATTGTCAGACACGGGCAGCCACCAGACGGGCCGTGTTACCGATTGACGTCTTCCCGTGTTCTCGTCCTTGATGGATTTGTTTTGGTCTGGCAGACATCAGCACTTTTAAAATGGCCTGCTTGTGTGTTCTTCACGTGTTTGCTGTCCGTCTCTCTTGCCTGCCCACCTGTTGTCTCAGTTGAACTGCATGGCTTTGAAATAAACTTCACAGATTATATTGGCACAAAGCAACCTACTTGCTACACACGTCGGGCACACCTTCCATTTGTTTTCATCATCCTCTTCATTTCCAACACACTTCTGGCACCATGTGGTGTTTGAAGCACAGCCGTTGTGCAGGTTGTGATTTTCTTTTTCTCTGAGCAGCACATACCTGTAACACGTTTCCTCCTTTTCTGTCTGCCCACCCATCAAACCCCTCTATTAACCCTTCATTGACTACACCACCACAGCGGATGGCAGGCTGCCCGCTTCTTCTGTGGCTTTTCATACACTTTGGTCACCTGATGAAGGAGGGATGAGAATGACCAGGGGTTGTGGGGCTGACACACGCAGCTCACACGTGAAGAGTCCCCTGATTGCATGGGTCCCACTGCCCAGGCTGGCCAGAAGAAGGTCCTGAGGTCTTCTGCTCCTTCTCGACCACTCAGGTCTGCTGTTGAATGGGCACCTCTGCATTGGCATAGCAAATTTCAGTCCAGCTGCTGGCTGGTGGGACGAGCTGCCTGCAGCTCCAATTGGAATTCATTGCGTTTGAAGACCCCCTTATTTGGAGAATTTCTGTCTAACTACGATTAGATGTTAGGATGTGTAACCAAGCAAGTGTCACTAGATGGCATTTTGTTCTGAGTTATTCACATCCTTGTCCTGTCACACTTGTCCTCAAACAGTCACCCATGCTGATGTTTAGCCCATTATGTTGACCTCATTTGTAGGTTGCTTTGGATAAAAGAGTCTGCTAAGTGAATAAATGTAAAAGTTGTGAAGGTAAGAAACCGCAACTCTTAGTGGATCTGCCATGAGAGGGTCCTGCTACCACCTCAAGTGTGTCTCCCTCATTCTTGCAGCCCTGTGATGCCCAGTCTGGTCCTCTTTTGATAAATGTCATCAGCCTTCCTTTATATGGCGCTCTTAACAGAAAGCAAAACTCACATCACAGTACACCATTAAACTGACCGAGTGGTTGACACTGCACCTTATGGCTCCTGCCATCTGCTATGCATCCCCCTGATCAGTTGTGGTGAGTGGGCCTGGGGGAGTACCATTTAGGGGGCTTGGCACGCACTCCTGTCCGGCTTTCTCCCAGGTGCTCTAATTTCCTTTCCACACTCACAAAGATGGCACCAGGTGGACAAGTGTGTGTCAGCCTGGGCAGCTATGGACTGGCCTTCATCTCTCATCCTCGGCGATCCTCAATACAACATTAAAAACACGTTAAATGAAATGAAACCATTGGAGCTGACGACCAACATCCTGAGGGGTACCAAACAAGCCTCACAATCAAAAGTTTTACCAATTCGCCTCAACTTCTGGTTCAACGAACCGAAACGCCAACTCGCAGATCTTCAAGCCGCGCCTCACGCGTCCCTCCTCGACTTCCGTAGCTGGGAACGTCCCATTTAGGCGAAGCTCCGCCCACAGGCGCCGGACTGCTGTGTTGTGTTTGACGTGTGAAAGGAAACGAGCGGCATGTCGAGCGTCGCCAAGGTCGTCCGAAGCGCCCGCGGGCTTCTTCTGCGCCGTTCCTTCAGACAGGCGGCGACGCAGGTGAGGAGCGGAACGGAGCGGTGCGGCGCGGGTTGGACTTTGTCGAGGCCGCTCTTGTCTTTCAGCGCCAGTGCCGGTTTTGTTACTAAAGTTTTCGAAGTTCGGTCGCCACTACTGACTACTTGTTGTGAACTGCTCTGTTAAATCAGCCGGGGGTCGTGCAGACAGCTGTGTCGGCTCTGGGGGTCCGGGCACATCGTCAGCCCCTGAAAGGTGGCGACTCCCCGCTGTCCCCCTACGTGCACCGGGCTGACGCTTCACAAAGTCCCACCCAAATGTCAACTTCGGGCCGACGAGGCTTTTATAAAGTTGAGCAGAACGAGTGGCGTCCTCCTGTGTGTCCCAACGGGCTGCCGCACACTGGCCAGTCGACCCCCGGACTCGGGCAATAGAGGGTCCTGAGCGGATATTCCCAAATAAACCGTGAGAGTAGGAGTGAGCAGTTCAAGAAAAGGAGATGGGCTACCAAGGGCCATCGCGGCTGACTACACAGCGGGGTTCACCGACCGCAGGCTGGCCGAGGGGGTCCAGTGGCGGGTTAGCTGACGGCTCGCTGACTTGTGCAGCTTCAGAAAATGAGCAACTGAAGTCCAATAAAATGTGAATAAAAAGGGAAGGTGATGGAGGGGCCTGCAGCAAAGTATTGTGGGACAGAAAGGAAGGGGACCAGTGGGCCGCGTGTGGAAAGGCACTATATGAATACAGTGTGTTGTTATTATTAAGGTTTAAAAAGGATGGAGGTCTGGGGGTCCGGAGGGGAGGTAATCCGTTTAGGAAAGGCCAAGCCGAGCAGGCTGACCGCTCCTGTTGGCAGCTTGGAGGTGAGTGCCATAGCCCGGGTGACAGATGGGGCGCCATTTGTTTAGAAGACAATACCCTTAGGGCACAGGTCAGGGCGTGTGGCATGGAACGGTGGGGTGGCACAGTGCACAAGCCTTACAACACGATGTCTGTTTTCAGTGCATCTCGGCCTGGTGCTACGGTGATGAACAAGCAGACCCAAGTTGAGGGGTCTTGACGTGTCCACAGTGCGGTGAAGTTCTTATTTGTGTGACCCCCCCCAGAATAGTGACAGGAGTGCAATACCAAGAAACGCTGAAGCAGAATAAGGCTTTGAGTGGTGAGAAAAGCGCTATATAAATGCAAAGAATTATTATTAAGGCGCGTTCATAACACACTTAATTATCCATCTGGCCACCCGTCTTCAAACCTGATTGTGCTGAGCAGGGGGTCATGAGAGGCTGATTTACGTATCGTTTATATGACACACACACACACACACTGTGGATTCACGACGTTTTCAGACCCTTCACACTTTATTTTAATCTGAAGTGAATAAGTCTGACACTTCTTGCTCCTCAGTCCACATGCAGTAACTCAGAATGACAAAAGTGGGATCTGTGAATCTCGGAAGAGTTCAGACCCTTCATTCAGTACCTCACTGGAGCCCCAATTCCAGCTCCTTGGTGAGTCTCCACAAGCTTGGCACACCTGGGTTTGGGCACTTTGTCCCATTCTTCCTGGTAGATCCTCTTAAGCTCCCTCAGGTTGGATAGGAAGCGTCGGCCATCCTTTGGTCACTCCATATGTGTCTGGGCTTTGGCTGCGCCACTCGTGGACCCTCAGAGTCGTGTCTTGAAGCCACTCCAGTGTGGCCTTGGCCGTTTATGTCCTGTCCTTGAGCCGAGTCTGAGGTTAATAATAATTCTTTTTAATTCTTTGCATTTCTATAGCACTTTTCCCACTACTCACAGTGCTCAGCAATTGCAGGTGAAGGGCCTTGAAGGGCCCGACAGAGCAGAGTCCCTATTGGCATTTACGGGATTCGAACCGGCAACCTTCCGATTGGCAGTTTCTTCAAGGACCTCTCAGGATTTGGTTGCCTTCATCCTTTCCTCTGTTCTGACTGGTCTTCCTGTCTCCATAGCCTGATGCTGCCACCTCCATACGTTACTGTAGGGATGGGCAGTGCCAGGTCTCCACCAGACATACTGCTTGAAGATTTACCCCAAGATTTGAGATTTTGTCTCATCAGATCAGAGGATCTTGTTGTCCTTCAAGTGCACTTTGGCAGGGGTGGCTTCATCACCTTCTCCACCATAAGTACCACCTGAGTGCTGCTGAGATGGTCGTCCTTCCCACAGGTTCTCCCATCTCAGCAAATGAATTCTGACGCTTGGCTGACCATTGAGTTCTTGGTCACCTGCCTGCCTTCTTGCCCTATTGGTGATTCCAAACTTCCTGAGGCCACTGTGCTCCAGGGACCACTCAGGTCTTTCAGATGGTTTGGTCCCGTTGCCCTGACAATGTGTTCACAGAGAGCTCCTTGGTCTTCATGGTTTGGTTGTTGTCCTGACATGCAGTGTGAATTGTGGGGTCTTGTCTGCACAGGCCCACGTGTGCCTTTCTAAACGATGCCACAGGTGGACTCCAGTCACTGCTCTAAATGCATCTCGAGGAGAGGTGACCACCTTAGTGTCACATTTACTGCCAGAAGAGCGAGGCAGAAACGTTTTCCAGCAATAGAAGTGTTGTGTGTAAAAAACGGAAACACGTAAAAAACCCAAACGCCGGCATCAGGACAGCAGGAACGGCCTGTCTGGTGTCCACTGCTGTACTGAAGCTGCTTCAGTACCCCGTCCTCTGTGTGACTTGTTTTGTGACTGTCCCCAATGCACAGCCCGACGGCGTGTGCGGGTAGAAGTCCCTGGCACTTGTGCCCACACGCGCCGTTGGCTGGTGTTTCATGAATTGTATTGAGGATCTGTTTGCTGTCAGCAGCGCCTACAGGAATTGAAACAGTAACGTGATTTGTAGCTGAACGTGCAGAACGCGTCTCCGTTTTAAGACAAAGGAGTCTGCAGATTCTCCAGTGCCTTTCAGTCGGACATTTTGACATTTCAAAGCTTTGTTTGTTTGAGACGCCACAATGAAACTTGATTTGTCTCGAGCAGCGAGCGAGGAAAGTGTGAGTGTAGCGAGTTGTGCTGTTCACACAGACGGAGTCAGTTGGTCAGTGTATGCCGTCGGGTTACTGCCACAGCTCCGTGTCCGGGTCACTAGCGCCAGTCACGCTTGGCTGTGAGTGATGCACTTACTGAGTGTTTTGTGGTCACGTGATTGTTGGCAGCGTTCTCGCGTGGCATCACGGTCAAAATTACTTGAGAGTGAAAGCAGTGTGGCAAGGGCGGGGCTTTGTTCCTCCAGCCAGTGGGAGGTGTCAATGCTAAGCAGCCAATCACAAGACACGCCTCCTTCCCCTCCTCCAACACACATGCTTTATTTACTCGCAATTCACTAAGATTTGCGCCAGTCTGCTGCGGGTGTTGCATCCAATTCAGTCCCCCCGGCAAAAATGCCAACCAAACCAGCAAGTCGGTGACGTTTCGCAATCAGAGCTTGTAGCAGACCACCGCCTTCTCTACGCGTCATCGCCAGGTCCAAATTCTACTCTTTAAAAAGTTACGAACTGTCCACCCGCAGCATTGAACAGGCGAGGACGTGTGACTGTGTGGCGCATTCCCAGGTGACACTTGTGCCAGCAGTGCCCGATTCTTTTAAGGTGCAGAGATGAATCCTGCAGATGTGCCTTTGTACATAACACACTGTATGATCTGTCTCGGTGGCTTTGTTCTCAGGTGTACAGCACAAGCCCCCCAATAACCCCCCCCCCTCCCCCCAGGTGTACAGCACAAGCCCCCCAAGATGAGAGGGGAGCAGGACGATGAACCCGTGATGTCTGAATTCAGATCTGATGGTTTGCGAGAGGACGCGTCCCTTTGTCACACGCCATCGATGAGGAGTGACAGGTCATTCAGCCATTCTGCTGCAGTGCCAGTCCTGACTGGGAGACTTCAGTGATTTCGAGCAGCGACTGACAGGGGGGTCTGAATTGGATAAAACGCCCACCGCAAACCACCCAAGGAAAGGCAAATTGTGGTCAATTCCGAGTCGTGGAGGAGACTGTGGCCATTCCTGTTTGGAGGCGTGTCTTGCAGTTGGCTGCTTGGCATTGGCTAGAAGAACAAAGTCCCACCCTTGCCTGGCTGCTTTCGCTCTCAAGTAATTTTGGCAGTGATGCCACCCAAGAATCAGGTGAGCGCATAACACTTGCCAAGCACATGACGTGCACTCACAGAACGAGGGTGAGTGTGGTGGAGGTTGGGAGGGTACGCTGATAGCGCGATGCCACACCCGAGTGCAGCGGGTGACACCACACTGGAACAGTCTGAGGGTTTTTTTTTTTTTATGGTGGCTGGCATGCCAATCCTGCCACCAACCCCCGAGTTTGCCCTGTAAGTTGGAGGGCCGCATGCATGGCTGGACGTCCCCAGAACACAGCATTTTAGCATAAGTGACATCTGACCATGTCACGCCTCCTAACTCGGGTGACGTCCTCGCTGGCTTTCAAGATGGTCTGTTTGAAGGGAACACCTTGAAACGCGAGCCCCCCAAAGTAGCCTGCCACCTGGTGAAGAGCTCTTCCTTAGCAGCACTTTGGAGTGACAAAGTCACACGTGCTGCCTCCCCTTGGCATGTGAATGTGAATTTTGGGTTTCTGAGTTGGCACTGAATACCAGCGTAGCGCTGCCACCAGAGTCGAAGCTCCACGTGTGTTTCTCTTTAAACAGACCCCACGGTGTACATGAGTTATACTGACGTCCCAGAAGTGAACGGAACCTGCAGGTCACCTGTGTGTGTACCCTGACTGAGTGACGTCAGCTTGAGGGGTCTTATTAAAACGGGCCAGACCACCGTTTAGGTCTCCAAAAGAGGAACTCTGGTCAAGTGAAATAGGCCACGGCAAGTGACACTTTTATGGCGCTAAACAGATTTACTCCCCTGTGGCGAGTGGGACCCCCGATTCTGCTCTTATAGGAGCCCCTTTAGTGCCTTTTAGCAGGGAAAGTGAACAGAAGTGGGTGAAAACGGAATGGGCTTATCCAGGTGGGCAGCAAGCTGTCGGCACCGTGCAGACCCCGACTCCGAGCTGGCAGCTGTCTGTGTGTGGCCAGCCTGTGACCTTTAACCCCCCCGAGAGTTCAGGACCACTTGTTGTGCGTGAGGGTGGAGGGCACTAAGAACTGAGCGCTGGTCTTTGTGTCCTTGTGTGCTTTCAGCTCAGGGCGGACATCTCGACGGGACCCCAGCAGCAGCACGGCACTTTCTATGAGTTCCGCACCTACGACATCAAACCGGACCACCTGAGCGCCTTCTTGAAGCTGACAGACGACAACATCCAGCTGCGGACCGCACATTCCGAGCTTGTGGGCTACTGGACAGTGGAGCACGGTGGTCTCAATCAGGTGTTTCACATCTGGAAGTACGGTAAGCGGGCCATTCGGGTCAGTCGTGTGTCAGCAGTGGGCATGCGTTTGCTTTGTTTTATTGTGGATGTAGCGCCTTTCACTCCACGCTGTGGCAAGTCTCCCCTTATGGCGCCTTGGCCGAGGTCGACAGGAGTGCCCGC
Organism: Polypterus bichir lapradei; assembly: GCA_026402145.1. Classification (NCBI taxonomy): domain Eukaryota; kingdom Metazoa; phylum Chordata; class Cladistia; order Polypteriformes; family Polypteridae; genus Polypterus; species Polypterus bichir. Next base: position 698,727 of record JANRMT010062835.1, on the reverse strand, counting down.
CGTCAGACAAATCAAACACAAATCTCACTCACCGCTGGTTTCTCTTTGATTGGGGTGACGCTGATAATTTAAAAACTGTTACTCCGCTGGAGAGGTGGGACGCCGCTCTTCGAGTAAAGCCACGAGGGTATCGGTGGGGATAAGGGGTATCAGTCACTTTAATTCAAACGGACGTCTTAAACGTTTGTGATGTCAGTACAGGAATGCCAGCCTCTAAGGCGGTGCGTCTTAAACCACATCTGTTGGCCTTCTTTCCTGTCTTTGAGATCCAGGATTACCTCCAGCTGTCGTCCCACGGTTGGGGGGTGGTAGTGAAGGTTAAAGGTGAGGGGTCCGCCTTTGAGAGCCCCGGGACCACCTTGGAGAATCGAGGAGCAATGCTGTTGGCTTAAAATGCCCACGACGACCCATCGCCCAACACTCCACAAACAGCTGGCGGCCTTTCATGTTGAGTACTGTTTTAATGTCACTATTACGAGTGACAGTCACAGGTGTCTGGGACCAGGATGTCCAAAATGGTGGTGGGGGGGGGGGGTTTCATCGAGAAGGGACAAACAAATGTGCAGCAGGACTGTCAGGTTGGGTTGCCCACAGTGGAGGTCTTGTATCAGGCAGACAGCCGCCCGTCTCGGTCCCCACTGGGCCGTAAGGTGCCCCCCTAATCACACCAAACTAACAGCACGTCCTTTATTTTAAGTGGAGCCTTCGTTTGACACACAAATCTGCTGACTTGCCAGGTGATGCTGACGTGGATGTGACTCATTCAGGGTGTGCCCATCGTCCAGACGAGACACTAAAGATGGCGACTTGCAGACTGGTGATGACTTAGATGGGCACCCGCACACCTGAGAGACCCCATGGTGCCCGCCACCTCCAGCACGTCAGTGCAGCCTTTTAAACAATTGGCTGGCAGACTTGAGCTCTCCTGGTGGCACTTTAACTGTAAGAGGTGTCAGGCAGATGTCTTGGGCACGACCTTTGTACCAGGCTCAATCAGAAGTGCCCACCTGTTCACATGTGCCTGGATGGGACTGGCATAGCCAGGCTACAGGATGGGTGGGCTGTAAAGAGTCTAGAAAGCGTAGCCCACCACCACGTGGCCTGGCAGTTGTGCTGAGCTCTGGTTAGACTTCATGTTAACTTGTGCCACCTCATGCGTAATGTCTCTGTGCTTTCCCATTCTCTGTTAGACAGCTATGCCCAGAGGATGGCGGTACGCGCAGCCCTCGCCAAGGACCACGACTGGATGTCCAAGTACATTTCAAAGATGATGCCCATGCTGAATTCTCAAGATAGTGAGGTCAACTACTTGGTGCCATGGTGTAAGCTGGGTAAACCCCCCAGACAAGGTAAGGACTCGGCCTCTTTAGTCACAGCTGCTAGGGGGCCCGTTTTCCTCTGCCTGTACCTACTGTTCCCTCATTAAGTGCCCTCCTTAAATTAAAGGGATGCCCTCTTTGGTCCAACTTAAACACCAGCTTGATCACTTGTTGACTAATTCAGGGTCACAGGGAGGCAATGCCTCTCCTGGCATCATTGGGCACAAGGCTGAAGTTGTCCCTGGAAAAGGTGCCAGTCCAGCAAACAATGACTATGGCCGTTAGTGCCCAGCCATGCCTCTCCATAAGGTCCCCGTCATCATACCTGTCATTGGCGTGACTGGCACTATGACAGCTCTTTGAGGAGTTCTGTAAGGCTGCCCCCAAGGTGGCTTTCAGACATCCACACACAAAAGTGAGAAGCAGAGGAGCGAGTCTGCATTGTCTCTGTTGTGCCACCTGGTAGCTGCCACCCTGTCTCATTAATCTCTGCCTTTTGCAGGTGTCTATGAATTGGTGTCCTTCCAGATGAAACCTGGGGGTCCTGCTGTCTGGGGTCCTGCATTCCAAGCTGCTATTAACACTCACGCCAGTCCTGGCTACGCTCAACTCATTGGGGTCTTCCACAGTGAATTTGGAGATTTAAACAAAGGTAAAGTCCGAGTTTATCTGCAGACCCTCTACTTTGTCACACGTCCTACTGCCATGGTGGGTCACATTGAGGTGCCCTCTAACACCCGACCACAGGCTCTCGACGTGACTTCACTTTGGAGAGACAAGGGGTCAGTTTGTGTGTAAACTGCCAGAGGAGAGCCAGCCGTTCATGTGCCTGCCCTGGCACACAATTGGTGGAAGATGCCATGCCACGCATGAGCAGCCAGCCCACCAACCCTCGTGTTTTTAATCCTCGTCCATGAAAGGGGAAAAAAAAAGTGTCATTTCATGTGCCTTTCAAAGTCCTATTTTGTGGTGACAGCTGTGCTGGCGTGGAGAGAATGCGTCCGAGAAACAACAGTCGGAGCGTGTGGGTGAAACGTCTGGCCGTTTGAGATGATGTGCCCGTTGACTTGGCGTGTGGATCATGTGATTCGATCCTACTGAACTCTTTGAAATCCCTTCAGTTGTTTTTTTCTGTCCAACACCACCTGACACTACAAGACCCCCAACTGTCCCCCCTAACCTGTCACATAGCGTTAGACTTGTCGATGTTTAGTGATGCAAGACGTTGAGCTTTTTGGGGATCCCCCTATTTTTGCCTCTATAGACCCTCAAAGCATGCATTATTAGACCCTGTTGGGACCCCATTTTGTGTAGGAAATGACACCCTTTTGATAAAAGTAAACCAGTAGGGGTCTTCAGTAAAAACCATGAAGTTGTGCATCAACCAAACCCCAGTGGGGTCACAAAACGTAACGGGAGGTCGGTAATCTTGGCATGTGGAGTGTCATTTGTGCCATCTCGAGGTGGCTGCTCGTATTTGTGATGCTTTACTGGTGGTCCTCGCCCTTTTAGGGCCCCTCAGAGAAGGTGCAGAATGCTGAATTTCAAACCTGAGCTCGTGGGTATCGTTTTTGACAACTTCAAGGTCGCTGATGATGAACTCGGTGTGATTTTTGATCCTTCAGTAGCCCTCCATGGACCGCCATCAGAGGGTGACAAGTGACACGTTTCTGTTACATTTGAGACGTTTAGCCATCACATTGCCATTTAAATGGAAGCCCACAGTTGACGCAGCCCTTCTAGTTTGTGCTGCTCTTCTCCCTCGCATTTCATCAGCCCACCCCGAGTCGTCTTCAGGTGGTTTGTGGTCCACGCCGTACCCTTGTGTTCTGTCCGCAGCTCTACTGAAGGTGGTCCGTGTTTAGGTCATCCTCGGGTGGCACACCCCGGTGGTCCGTGTTCAGGTCGTCGTTGGGTGGCA
>JANRMT010062835.1:617547-695477 GCA_026402145.1 Polypterus bichir lapradei | reverse complement strand
CTGTACTTCCCATCAATGCATTTATTTATTTATTTTTATTCCTCAAATCTCGTTGGCCGCCACGAGTCTCCAAGAGGAGCTCCTCGCCTTCTGATGGCCGTGCTTTGTATTTGAATTCCGCTTCCAAGTCTTTCCTGGGATTTTCATTCCTGTCCTTTCACATTTCTTGTGTTTGCCAGTTAATGTCATCTGGTGGTATGAGAGTCCTGACAAGCGGGCAGAAATGAGACATCGTGCCCACGGGGATGCCCGGGTGGTGGCAGCAGGTAGGTGGTGGCCCGTCTCGTCTCTCTCAGTCTGTGCACCTTGTTCACTTTGTTCGTTTTCTCACTCGCTGGCCCTGTCATGTTTGTGTCCCCAGTCCGGGAGAGTGTCACCTACTTGGTCTCGCAGTACAACAAGCTTCTCATTCCCACGGCTTTCTCGCCTCTGAACTGAGCGGGCAGCCCACCGAAGAAGACTCACTCGGCACGGGATCAAGCACGCCTAGGCCTAGCATGCTTTGCTCTGAGCTCCGGTCGCACGTGGGCGGCCTTCACGCTTACCTGGCCTTCGTAAGTGAGGACGCTTGTGTTCGTTTTGTTTCTGTCTTTCAAACTTCTGCAAATAAACGAAATAAAAGTCACCGTCTCTCGTGCCTTGTGGTCTGATGTGACCCCGCAGCAGCGCCGACTCAAGTGACTCCTGGACACACTGAAAGATGGGCGGTGATCATCGACCCTGTGGGGTCTTTGAAGGGTGCCCTCTGCAGGTGAGTGTGATGTTCGTGCAATGGGGCACCAAGGGGTCACTGACTGCACCCCCCACCTGGAGCGATTCGAGGGTCCATTACAGCCTGATCTGCAGTACAAACAGCTGTTTCCTTTATTATAGCGCCTTGCTCGGTGCCCACTGTCACCAACTGCTGATGGGCACAGACTGATACAACCTCCTTCAGTACTTTTGCCATCACGCATGGCTCCAGGTGATGACGTGCAGCTCCCTGAAAGACTGGCACTGCAGCACGACGGGACCCAAATTGTCAGCCAGAAACCCTGGGGGGGGGGTGTATGTTCTCTGTAGAGAGGGAGTCATGTTGGAAGCTGAGCCACCCATGTGTGCCCCTCAGAATCGGCTCCAGACCCCACACTCCTGTGCCCCCTCTGAGCTTTACTGTTGTCCCTGTCCACTGAGGTTACACTACCCTCTGTATGCCAGGTCATAGTTTAGTTTACCCCTGAATTTAGTGACAAGATACAAGGCAACTGCCAGTGGGCTTGGGGACGAATCTCAAATGTACCCATGGAAGTAGAGGACATCAGCTGTTGGGACAGAAGCCTGCTGGAGTGGACCTGGACATCCAGCATGGGAAGGACGTGAATGACGGGGCACCACTGGACTGGCAGCTTGCTTCCCTCTATGCCATGCTGCAGTGAGCAGGTCAGTTTTTCTGTACGCACCATCACAACGATAACGTGATTTGGGTAGTCGACACCTGCCAGGGCTTACAGTCTGCGACATGGAAACCTTGTGAGCTTCAGAGCGGCTGAGTAAACGAAAGGCAATTTATAAATGAAATGTGTCACGCAGCACACAGGTGAGGAGGTGGGGGGCTCCGCATGACCCCACTGCGGGAAGGTGACAACCTAAAGAGGGAAAGCCGGAACATGGAGAGCCCGCAAGAATGTTTTGGGATCTCCTGCCAGGAATGTCAAAAACACTGGACAGAAGGGTGGTCTCCTCGATCAGAGTGCCACGACAGTCTGGTGCAGGTGCCCCAGACCAGCGGCCTCAAAAGAAATGACAAAGTCACGACACTTGATCGGCCAGTGTCCCCTTGGCTCAGCATGTTAAAGGGGCAATACAATGCACGGTGCGCATGCGCAAGTGTGAACCACGGCGCGGCTGCTCGGTGTCTGCGCGAGACCCGGGTTGTTAGCAGGGAAAGGAAAATCGTTTGATTTGATTTTATTCATTTCATTAATGGGCGTATGTGCCGTCACAATAATAAATGCCACAATAAGTAATATGCCACACAAAGGTACATGAGCACTGGGGGGCGCTGTTGTCAAACGAACGACCACCACCTCCTCTTCATTAAAATAAATGCGCCACACGAGCTCTGCGCGTAAAGACGTCACGTCGTCTACTCAGAAAACAGCAAACACGACAATAAAACCCCAAGTTTATTTGAAATAAAGAATATTCTGTCACTCTGACCTCCTCAGACCGCGAGAACAAATCGACGAAACCCAAAGGGGGAGACGCGCCGACTGCGAGGGTCAGAAGCGCCGCCCGTTAAAGTGAATTTACTCCCACATGTCCACACGTGTCCGGTGAAGCTTCACCCAGCTGCTCACTCGCCCTGCCCATCAACCCTCACCACCCGCCGGGGTCCGCTGCCACAGCTTCGATGTAAACAAAGTCACGTGAACTTCAAAGGTCATTTCATCTTCAGATTCTTCTAGACGTCCAGGTGATCACCTGACTATACAAGAAGCACGTCGCATGGCAGTAAAACCAATGCCCAGCCCTATACCCCCGGGCATGAACCTCGTCGGTCTGGCTGATTTCACGAACTCACCGTGTTCGGGACCCCCAGGGCTGTCGGGATTCCCGTAATAATCGCGCTTAATGCTATTTTTGTGACTCGTTGAAGTGTCATTATGTGTCCCCAAATCATTCTTGTGTCGCCTCCTCCATGGGAAGTTTTCCCACGAACACACCCGGCGGCGCCTTAATCGGTCACCATATGTCATTAATGTGGATTTGGTGACACGGTGTGGGGCGCCGCCAGCTGGGCGCTGACGTTCAAGGCCGCTTTTGACAATCCGTAGGCGTTCACCGGCGGGTCAGTTGTGTAAACGGCTTTCTTCCCGGCTGCTGTCCTCAGATCCAGAAGAGACGAGCTACCGGACACATGGACAAAGCGGTGATCCTCCTGGCACTGCTGGGCATCGCGCACCTCACGTGCGCATCTTGGCAAGAGCCGGGTCAGCACGGCATTGCGAAGGTAAGTGCCCGTTGTCGCAGTCATCGCCATCCTCGGCAGTACAAGCTGGGCAGGCAGCAGTTTGACGCCATTGTATGGGCACAAGTCTGACAGCTTTAACAAAAGGCTTACAGGGCTCATCTAACAGACTTTTGGGCTTAGTGCCCACTTTGATGGGCACACCCAGGGTCTCGTTTGCTCAGTCACGCTGCCCACCCAGCTTGTACCTGCCCTCTCTTTGCTCTGTGATCGAGTGGCTGGCTCGTCTTGCTTAAAGTGTCACTTGTCGTACTTTTGCAGATGCCCCACTGCATCGGGGTCACTTCAGATGGGCCATGCCCTTTGAACTACGCGCCGGTCTGTGGCTCAGATGGGAACGAGTATGCCAATGAGTGCCAGCTTTGTGCCCAGCGACTGTGAGTATTCATGTGGATTAACTGTATGTGCTTGTCTTTGTCTCATATAGTGCCTTTCACGATGAATACCATAAGATGGGTTAGGCTGCAGCTCAGTAGTGGCAGACCCCTGTGGGTCTGGAAAATGTGCCAAGTGTACTGCATGTGAGCACGCAAACGAAAAGATAAGGGGTGTAAATACGAAAGAAAGAAAGAAAGAAAGAAAAAGACGTGAGGCTGAATGTCAGCAAACGAAGGAGCTGTGACATGGCAGAGGCGTCCTTCACACTCTCGTCCCTCCAGTTAAGTGCTCTCATGTTACCACTCTTGTGTTAAACATACGGGGGTTATTGCCGGGGTCCTGAAGCCGGAGCGGCCGCAGAGGGGTCTGCCACCTGACCCTACTGGGTACCTTTGTTCGGTACTTAGTATGGCATCTGCTCAAAGATTTTTGGACAGGACCGCCGACAGTTTCACAAAATGGGCAACACAGAAGACCCGGATGGACATTAGCAGCCCAGACAACAGGCTGTGGCTCATGAAGTCCTTGCCCTGTCACTGTATAAATGTCATTAAATTTAATGGTAAAAATACTGTGACTGGAGAAAGTAAAACACCTTTTCTGAAAAAAAAAGTTAGTTTATGTTCTACTGAAAATTAAACAATACATTTCATTATTGTACAGCCACGTTCTGTAAAATCGATATTTTTTTACCCTCAAAATATGTCACATTTCGTTTATTGATACATTACAGTTACACTGAAGAAATCTCTGTTAACGTTACAGTATAAAACTTAAATAGCGACGGTATCTAAACAACTGTAAAGCGCAGTCTCAGTAACACCGAAGTGACGACATTTGCATAAGGACACGCCCCCTTTTACCGTATTGTTCCCGGTGAGCCGCATACCTTCACACAATGGGAGAAACAAACAAAGTTAGCGGACTTATAGGTTTTGTGAGGTTATGGAAGTTGATTTCTGGTGAGTTTTATTCGATAAGCTGGCACACCAGTAGGACACCAAACACCACCAAAGCAGACTTTTCTTCTCCACCAGTCGATGTGCCAGGACCTCCTTAAACATGGAATTCAATGAGACAGCACGTTTGCTGCTGGTTGTTGTTACTTTACTAATGCAGACTCCGTGCTGACGTTTTCTAACGGTTTAGCGATTGGCGTATTTATTACAGGCCGTGTATTTCAGGTTACGGTTAAACGGTCATTTCTATTGGAGTGCGTTATAAAGAAAAAACCGTTCTTTACTATAAAGTTATACCGCAGACCTGAAAATATCGTCACTTTCTCTTTTACAGCAAATTCTGGCAACCACAGCTGCCCGTTTTTTCCCGTAAATGTAACATTTTATTTTTTACAGTGTAGGGCGCCCCTGACTAGGAAGCCCCCAGGAACTGGCAATGAGTGAGCATGCTCGGATATAAGAGAGCCAGACTTTAGAGGGTGCCTTCGTAGAGTGAACAGCTTCTGTCTTTGATTGTTGGTTTGATTGTTAGTGTGTGAAGCGCCATCTTACCGTCTCCATCAATTGTTCTTTTGCAGAAGAACCCGAAAAGAGATCCTGATCGCACGGGATGGCCCCTGCTGAAGAGAGCTCACCGACCCCCGAATCTGCCGTCTTAATAAAGAGACCTGAAGCATGCAGGCTGTGCCTCTCTTTGTCTGCTCCTTCCATTGCTCGTGGCACACCGGAGAGCAGCTCCGTGTCACTTGAGCGGCGCCCCCGTCATCGAGCTCCGTGTCTCCGTGACCCACAGAGGGGACTGATGCATATTACGTCACACCCGCAGGCTCCAGAATGTTCTTCACTTGCTTGGAATGGAAGGCAGCACGGGTTCAAGTCCAGAGGGCCTTGTGAAAGTCACAGCGCCGTTCGCAGGTACAGAGATCTGCTGAGCTCAGCGGCGCCCCCTGTGTCCTCTCAGGTGATCTGCGAGCACTTTGCACACTCGAGCTCCACGTTACATTAGGACACCATCTTGAATTGAGGAGCAGACTAGGATTTGATTTTTTTTTTTTTATGTAGCTGGCATGTCTGTGCCCATCCATCCCCTCCAAGCCCCCCCCCCCCCGAGTCTTATTTGACGTCTAAAGCCCCCCTTATCTGTACCTGTACACCTTCACACAGCGGTGGTAACAGTCGGCCACTGCCAGGTAGCCCTGCTCTGTCAGGCAGAGTGCGGTGGGACCTTGAAGTCCGCTGCTGACGACAAGGGCGTTGAGGGTGGCATCAGGGTTGAAGATGTGAACTGAGCTCTGGCCCTCGTCCGCCACGAAGATGTTGCCATCGGCATCGACGCACACCGCTGAAGGGTTCACAAAGGTGGCGCCATTTCCCAGTTCTGGGCCAACCTTCCTCTTGAGCTCTTTCTTTGGGTCGATCATTTTTAGGCAGCGCCCTTCGTATTGCCCAAACAGCTGCCCTTCCACAATCAGCAGCTCTTCATTCTGGAAAGAGACACAGAGGGGCTTACTGAATGGGCACCGCCACACGCCACAGCATGGGGGGCATTGAGGGGCTCCGTACCACCCAGTCAGAGTGTTGGTCAGCCAAGTGGCAGAAAGACCACACTGAGGTCAGCGGTCACCTGGCACCACAGGGTCACTCTGATGTCTTGGTGAGGAGGTGACGTCGTGTCACTTTCTAACCCACCTAATCCGAGATGGGGGGGTGGAGCCTATCCTGTCTAGCAAAGCGTGAAAGGCAGGAACAAACCCTGCGCGTGGCACCAGCCCAGCGCAGGGCACCACACAGACACACACAATGGCCAGTTTACCTAACCTGCATGTCTTCAGACAGTGGAGGGAAGTCAGAGTACCAGGAGGAAACTCCATGCAGGGAAAGCCCAGGGCATGAACCTTACTGTGCCACCGTGCCCCCCTAGTGACAAGTCGTGAAGTAGTCCAGGGGTCCAGCGTACAGCCCCTCCTGCTAGTACCCTGGTGCTCTCCCCGCAGGGCACTCCAGCAAATCCAATCTCAAGTCCTTCGGCCCCTCGGACCCCCCGTCACGGAGGTGCTCACCTTGCTCAGGGCCGCCTGCACGGGTCGGCAGAAGCCCTCTATGATGTTGTTGTGCGAGATGGCGTTCGTCCTCCAGTCCACTGACAGAATGTGGACCTTCCCACCATCGGTCCAGTCGGTCACCATCAGCTTATCGGCGGGTAGCACTGCCAGCCCATGAGAGCTCCTCCAGTCAATTTTTGGCGACTTGAGCTGGCAGAGGAACTGCCCCTCCCTGGAAAAGACCCTGAGCGCCTTGGAGCCGTCAGACACCAGCAGGCAGCCGTGGGCCGTCACCGCGATGTTCCCCAGACAGCCGAGGCTCGCGCTGCCGCAGGCAAAGCCGTGTCTGAAGAGGCCGTCCCGGGTGAAGATCTGCACGCGCTCGCTGCCCCCGTCTTTCACCACCAGATCTCCGTCGGCCATGCGTGCCAGGCCGGTGGGCCAGACGAAGTGGCCGTGACCAGAGCCCAGCGCCCCAACTTCGGTTAGGAGGGCATTGCACAAGACCTTCCGGACCCCCGAGAGCCTCCAGCGCGTGTGCGGGGTCTGCATCGTGCTGCCCCCCCGAGATGGGCACCTTTGGCCGGCTGCTGTCCTCCTTCTGCCTCCTCGGCTCCTGGAACTGCAGATTAAATCGGAAAGAAACACAGAAGACACAGCCCTGGCAACGTGACATGGAGTCAGTCAGGGGGCGGAGATGGTGCCACTCTTGTCACCGGGTGCGCTTCTGAGAGGCGGCAGAGATCAAAGTGACGGTGTGGTAGGCAGAGGGGGAGCAGGCAGCGAGTGGGAGGCCCGCGTCACTTTATTATTACAGCGACACAGTGCCACTAAAAGCCATTATGTGTGGTGACAGCCCGTCAGTAGCAGGACACCGCGTGTCCCGAGTCTCCCTGCCTGCCTCTGCCACTCCTCCCTGATCAAATAGCAACGCTAACTAAGGTTACAGGTGTCCTGTTGTCACAGGCTGGCCAGCACCTCATGTGCAGAGATCCGGGGTCATGTGACACGCTTGGCATCGAGGGACACACACACACACACACACACGCCTCCTGCACGGCCCCAGGACCCCACTTCAGGGACCACTTTAGCTGCCCTTGAAGCCCCCAGCATCCTTCATTCACAGTCAGAGCAGCTAAAGCCGACCACCAAGGGGGAAAGTAAGGGTGGGATTCTTTACTGGGGGGTAAAAACTAGGAGGGAGCAAAGGGAAGACATCTTTGGTGAAGTCCGCTGGAAATCGTCTCTGACTGCCGAGTTTGGAGGTTGGGGACACCCCAGGTCTGAATAGTCCGTCCATTTTCTACCCTCCCCAGGGTCTGGGGGGGGGCTTGGGGGGGCTGGGGGGGGGTTTGCAACACCTGGACGTGGCTGCAGTCCATTGCAGGGGTCTGAAAAATGATCAGCAAAATATAACAGATTTGTATTAAAGAAGACCCCCACATCCATTTTTTAAAGACGTATTTAGGGTCCCAACAAAGTGGGCTTTTTAACTGAAGTCTTCAGCTACAGCAGCCGTACATTTATGACAGCGTAGTACATGATTTAATCAAGTGTTCATGGGTGGGATGATGAGGATGATGCCCCTTGAAGGCTGGTCACATATTGTTAAAATGACAGCAGAACTGATAAAGCCCCCCTGTAGCCCAGATCAATAATTAAACACGTCACGTCGCCCGCCCTCCTGGCACTCTGATTTCACCCTGTGCTTGGGCAGCAATCCAAAGATGGCACTCGACTCACCACAACCTCGACTCGCTGAATGTGCCCTCACCCGGGTCACTCAGTCGTTTTCTAACCCGCTTTGTCCCAGACAGGCTGCTGGCACCTGTCCCCTTTATCCAGGTGTATCCTCTACTCCTCATCGTCACTTGAGAGCTGACACCGAGGCAGAGGTACGTCTGTGTTTGTGGAGCAACGGGTCCACACAATGAGAGGGACAAAGACAACCATAAAGAAGAAGACGAGGAGGCAGGGGTGCCAGCCAGCTTATTTCAGGTGAACACCATGACTGAGGGCAGCCCAATGTGAACCGCCACACAGACAGCGGCAGCCATCATCCGCACTCTCGGACGAGAAGACGGGTCAGTGGCCGCACTGTCGGATTTGGTGTCTGCGGTGCTCACGTGGAGGGTTTAGGTTTTCAGGTAATTTGAGGCCGAGGCTGACACACGCAGGTTTATTTTTCTGGCTGTCTGGGATGTGCGTGAGGTTTCGTGGCCTGCGTCTCCCAAACAAGAGGCAGACATGAAGTTGGCTGCTTTACTCCGTAGGCCACAGGGTTTCGTTTTTGGAATATTGCAGCGCTGCACGTGTTGAATTTGATTGACTGGGAGGCTTGGAATGCTGCACTCAGTGCCAGTGCCCTCTGCCAAGCGTATTAGTGTGCCAGCTGACTGTTTGGCAGCTAACCTGTGTGAGTAGCCCCCAGCCTTGATCTACGCCCCAGACGAATGCCTAATTCGCCCTGATGTCGGCGCCGGCCCTGATGTGTTTTTTCTTTTCACTCTGCGAGTGCGCCATGCGCGGTGCACACACTGACGGCAGTTTGGTGGGTTTGGGTTTTGGTTTCTCATTTCTGACTTAATAGTGCAAGTAAAACGTTTGACTTAAACGACGATTTGCTGTGTTGACGCTGCGCCCGCACTCTGCTGTCACTTCCAAATAACGCAACGGTGTTCTGATGGCGGGGCCTTCGTGCTTGATGTCGTGAGCGCCGTCAGCAGGGCGGCCGCAATCTGACGCCTCGTGTGGGCCCAAGGGTGGCAAAGCTGAACTGACAGAAAGTCGACATTTGAGGTGGCTACTAGTGGGTCACACTTGACGTGTAAGGTTTGTACAGAACGGTTTGGCAAAACCGGGGGGGGGGGTCTGCTTCTAGTGTTTGAGCTGATAAATAAATAATAATAAGGACTTACATTATTATGTTATTATTCATTATTAGAATAGAAACAACAATAATGATTATGTGGAGCTGATCGTTAATTCAACTGACAGCAACGACGCTCAACGAGAGAAGCAATTGAGAAAATGAGATGAGCGAGAATAATAATAAAAATAATGAGATGAGCGAGAATAATAATAATAATAATAATAATAAATGAGATGAGCGAGAATAATAATAAAAATAATAATAATGAAATGAGTGAGAATGATGATAAAAATAATAATGAAATGAGCGAGAATGATGATAATAATAATAATAGCAAACCACTACATGGAAAGTTCTTTCGAGACTTTGGAAAGATCGATTTGGTCGATTAGCAGGCGTTAAAGATGCGAAGATTTGCATTGGGTGTGCCGAGGATGGACAGACAGATTAGAAATGAGGACATCAGAGGGTGAGCTCAGGTTGGGTCAGAGAGGTGAGATTGCGTTGGTTTGGAGAGATGAGGGCTGTACTGTAATGAGTGAAGGGTGCTAAGGATGGAGCTGACAGGCAAGGAGAGAAGAGGAAGGCCTAACAGGAGGTTTATGGATGTGGTGAGAGAGGACATGCAGGTGATGAGTGTGACAGAGCGAGATGACGACGACAGGAAGATATGGAAGAAGATGATCTGCTGTGGTGACCCCTAACACGAGCAGCCGAAAGAAGAAGAAGAGCAGGCGTCTACGCCGTGGCTTCGCAGTTGCGGTCTAAAAGGAGAGACAGAAAGCCTAACTATGGCAGCAGAGCGCCAGGCACGTAACAGCAGGTACCACCAGAAGAACATCTTAAAGCGCCAGTTGACCGTAGATGTAGACAATGCAACAAGGCAGGCAGATGAGTGTATTAATCCTATTGTTGCTGGCTGTATGACCCACGAGTGGGGGGGGGGGGGCGAACTACAAGTACCACGGCAGAAGAAACGAGGGGCCGCCGACATAAGAGCGGCTGGTCTGTGCACCGCTGCTAGGGGGCGCCGGCCTCTTCAGCCTCGAGCTCAAGTTTAAATAACAGCAGAACAGGGACTTGGGGGGGCTTAGGGTGAAATGGAAGAGAGAAGGCGCCGCTTCACTAAGAGGGGGCTTGCTGGCTGGCCTGTCACGTAGAAGAAATGGGGGGGCTGCTCATGAAATGAAAGGACATGAAGGGCCTCCTGTCACTGGTGTGAGAATGGACTGCAGAGGGGCTCGGATGGTAAGGGAGGGGAGAGCACAGGGAGAACGTGCAGGACCACAAGGTGAGAAGGCTGCCTTTTCAGTGTGAAGTCACATCCAAAGTGCACTCGACATGCCATCGGACAGACCCAAAGGCACTACAGAGGTGACGGCCAGCAGTTTTGTCACACGTACAGGGGTCTGACCAACATCTACTTCATGACACCGAGACTCCATTTTGATAAACAGCTTTGGCACATTTTATTTTGAACAAAGAGCAGCAGTTGAAAGTCAAACGCACGGCACGTGTAAGGAGGTACCACGAGATTCAAATTTAAATACACAATTGTGCAAAGAGCCAGTGTGAGCAGCACAGCCCACCCACCTGTCCGCCCGCCTCGTCAGATCGACGTTCACTTCAAGAACAAATCCTTGCCAGTCGCCCGTCGTCTCCCCTCTCAGTGGAGATCTTTGACTTGAGATCAGTGCCCGCTCACCTGGAGGCTGTCAGGCACAGCAGATGTGACCCGCACGTCACACGTAGTCGTGCTCCTCGGTGATGAGTCTATAAATGGAGCCTCTGCCCTCGCCATCCTGGCCACTCTCGAAGAGCTCGCGCTGAGTCTGCAGCAGGTGCCACTTTGCTATGTCCTTGTGCGGGCAGGCCATGGCAGGCTTGGAGCACGGGCACTGCCACAAGGCACTACCCATGTCATAAATGACAAAGACTCTGCCTAGGCGGCTGAACTGTGCCACGCACGGCTCGTACACCGAGATGCACTTCCTGTGGCTTGGACGTGCAATCGAGACGTGGACTGCCAGCGGAGCGTTGGTACTGCGTGCCGCCTCCTGGTACTCGAGGCATTTGCCCTTGCCACCTTCCTCGATCCACCCCGAGGCCAGCATTTCATTCAGCGTGTCTACGGCTAACGTCTCGTGGGGCGCCATCCTTGTGCAGTAATCGACGGAGCGCACGTGGTCACACTGATAGGCCATCATACCCATGGTCAGGGCAGAAGATGTCGTCTTCCTGCACTCCTCAGACTCGCACACCACCTGGTGTCCGCTGCCCCAGGTCTTTCTTTTGACATGAAGAGGAGAACACGGGCCATGAAAAGACTTGCCAACTGCAAAGATGCCATTGTGCCCATCAAGGCACTCGCTGGGGAGGTGGCAACTCTGGGTGATGTCCTTCACCCGCCTGTCCAGATGTTTGCGCTGAATGTGCAGCCGCAGGTTTCTTCTGTATAAAGCCACCAAGCAGTGTGGGCACTGGACGCTCTCCTTACTCGACAGAGCCGAATGTCGGCTCCTCGCGGGCAGCGTGGGCTTGGGGGAAGCTGGCAAGGGGGTAGCCGGTGTGCCACCGGTGGGCAGAGTGCCCTCGTGACTCGGAGACAAGGGCTCCACCACAAGCCACTTCTCCCAACAAAGTTTCAGGTGGTTCGTCAGGGTGTGCTTCCGGAGCAGGGTCTTGGCACACTGAATGCAGTGAAAGTGCCCGCTTGCCCGGCAGTCTAAGTTGCACTTGCAGATGACGAAATCTGAAACAAAAGGAGACAAAACACATTTAGGTGCCATGAAGGACAATCCTGACTCTGCCATCGGGCACACCGACGTCAGGGCCATTACTGTCACCGCCCCGTTACCCGTGTATTCCACATATGGGCCTTAAGGTACACAATCTGGAGGACTTTAGAGGTGCCACCCCACTGGTAAGAGGGCCTGGACGTCTGGCATTTCTAAGGCTAAGCCTTCCAGCCTGGCGCCCACCTTGGCTTGGCTTTCCAATCCAAACAGAATTAGGGTGACGCAAGGCCATGAGGGGTCAGGCCCCAGTAGTGGCCAAATGGGCAGAGAGGGCATCAGCAAAAGTCTAAAAAAATAAAAGATGTAATGTGCCAACCTTGATAGTGCACCGCAGCTTTGAGATGGAGCTCCACGTGCTTCTTGACATGGTAGAGCTTCCTGGGCTTGTAGCGGGACACGCGACAGAAGGGGCAGTGGTAGAGTTTACAGCAGCTGGAGCAGCGGTTCAGCTCGGGAACAAAGCCCTTCTTGAGCACGGTCACATGCACCTGAAATGACAAGGACGAGGTGACAAGCTGTGACACCGGGTCAAAAGCAAAGCACATCCAAACAATCGGCAGGTGAGCGGTACGGGGCTGCCACCTCACTTGACTGTCCACGGTAAGTTTAACGGGCATCTAAACTGGCTGCATGTGGATGTGGCACTGCGAGGGGTGGGTGCCCTGTCCCAGCTTGGTTGTGCCCATTGCTGCAATGACGAGCATCAGGCCCCCCCGAGATCCGGTATTGGAATGGGTGGGCTTCAGAGTGTAACGTTAATCATCAGGAGGTTTGCCAATTGTGGCAGTAACTCAATTGTGTCTTCTGCTTGGTGCCCGGCTGTAGTCTCAGCTCTTCTGCCACACGGCTCGTCCTCTCATGTTCTTTACGATCATCCGACACGTTTTTCTGTTAAACAAAGGGCAGTGTCAGGGATTAGAGTGGCGTGGCGTGGCGTGGCGTGGCCTCGTGCCGAGCAGATAGAAGTCTGTTTGTGGTCAGCGTGCAGGCCGGGGGTCCGTGGCATTGCAGATGCTGTGCTAAAAGGGGTGCCATTAAGGAGAGTCGCAGTGGTTAGGGTCAAAGCTGAAGGAAACGTCTGAAACTCGAGGAGAGTCGTCTCTACGGTAAAATGGCACGTCAGACCGAAAAGGGCACCCTCGGCGTGTGACAAGGGGTGCTCAGGCCAAACCTGCAGAGCAAAAGGAAATCCAACAGGGATTGCAGTGCCAACGCGGGGGCACACAGCTTCAGACGAGCGTGGCTGCTCTTCTCACCTCCTTGTGCTGTAAAACCCTCTGCGGCCACACAGCTCTCGCCTCTTCTGCGTTTTTGCGGCACACAAGTAACTTTTATTTCTAGTTCTTTAACAGACAAACGCCCAATGCCAGGACGAGGTGGCTGAAGTGGTCAGGAACAGCTGAAAGCGTCGACCCTTTAACATTGAATTAAAATAAAGAGGTGAACTGATACCAACGTCTAGACTTGTTGTTGGGGCACAAGTCACATCCAGTGGTCTGTCCGTCACTGACCTGTTTAATCGAATTCAAGGAGCCACAGCCGATCCCAGTGACATCGGGCACAATGCAGGATCAGGCCGTGGATAAGATGCCAGTCCATGGCAGGGCACACTGACACTCCATTCAAAGTTAGCGTTTAACCCGCCAGCGGGAGGAAGGTGTAAACTCAGGCAGCGACTGGGCCAGGACTCGAACCCGGGCTCTTGGAGAAGAGCAGCCACACCGCAGCACCCTGCCATTATTCTGGCCCTGAGGGCGCCTCGTGGGGCTACTTGGCCGTAAACCTCAGGCGAGTTTCACTAAACCAACTAGTCATCGGGGTGCTTGTGAGTGGCACCGAGGGGACATCAGGGTCAGGGTGGGTGCTTGTGAGTGGCACCGAGGGGACGTCCAGCTCGCCATTTGTTTGCCCACCGGATGAGCAGCAGCTGACAGACGACTGGGGTCATCAGATCTTACGAGGGGGGCTTACGTGATCAGTTAGGGTTACTAAAGGGGTTTCCTCCGTTTGAGATGTGCTGATCTTCACCAAGCACGTTCTTGGGCTCGTCTGGGCCATTCCTGACTTGAATGGACTGTTGTGGTGAAGTGCGTTACAGCAAGCGGACTGCGAATCAAACAGCATTCAGCACAAGATCAGAGGAGTCCGCGTGGAGCGACCCCCCCAAGAATACTGCGGGGTCCGTCAGGTTTGACGAGCCAAGAACAACAGGGAGACGCCTCAGCCATACTTGAGGAAAGAGAGGGTGGGCTAGGACCCTTCAGGGGGTGTCATTTGCTCCTCGTCGTCCTCACACAAGCCTAATGGCCCAGTGAGGTCTCGGAGTGGGACGGTCCCAACGCATGTCTTCTAACTTGTGTCCTATTTAAATTCTGGGAAGCTCCTGCCTGCTGTCATGAATGACGCAAACTAACAAGAACGGCCACCTCGGAAAGCTTTCACGTGTCATCGGTAATTCAGGACCTTCTACACGCAAGACTTGAAACAGAATTCTGTGAACAGGCTGGGTGGGGTGGCATGGCAGTATTTGCCATCCTGGAGTATGTGGCCCCTAAAGTGGACGGGTCAGTTGGGTGGGCTGGGTGGGCTGGGGGGGCTGGGTGGGTCCCCCCCCCTTCCCACAAGGATATGCACATCTGTAGAAATCGCACGGGGCCGCTCTGTGACACAGTTTGGCACTGAAGACCCCCGTATAACAGGCTGGTAACGGCCATTCCTTTTCCACCACAGGTCTGTGGACCGCCTACCCCAGCGACAACGGGCACAAAGGCGCAGTCCCTCACGATTCACGAGTCGCCAGTCCGCCTGGGCAGGGTCCCCAGACAGAGCTGGATTTGAACCACAGTGTCACCCCAGCCCGAGTGTCACACTGCAGTCCCGCTAAACAGTCCATCACTCCGGCCAGGGCCAACACCAGAAACTGTCAGCTAAATGCACCAAATTCGCCACGTACACCTCATGAAAGGCGCTATATACAATGGAAACATCTTCATCGTCTGACAAACGGGAAAATAAACACCAAGACGCACCGAGTTGGGATGGTGGATGGTGGACCTCCAGGTACGTCACAGCCGTACAGCCCACCCTTCTCGTTTTCTCCTCCTTTCCATCACACGTAATGCTGAACAATGGAGTGCACATCCATTACTCACGTGGTCTGCGTGTGACTGACGACTCGTGCCAAGTGCACTCTCGGGTGATGCCCAGTTTGCGGGGCACTGGACCCTGCAGTGCTGCCATCTTTTAAAGAGGGGGTCTCAAGCTGTTCAAACCCCCTCTCAGTTCATCTCCATGACGACCCCCTTTACGCGGTAAGCTTTGGGATTTTAAACGGCATCTGCAGCATGTCGCCCCTTTAGCGTGCGGCCCCCTCGTGTCCCCCCGCCTGTCCAGTTACTCGTTTCAATGTTGCATCGACAAACCAAACGAGCCCCGAGGACTCAACGTCGTCCTCCTCCCGTCTGTCAAACTTCTGCTCTTACATCTCTCGGCCCGGTTTGACCCTCCGGTGACGAACGAGCGCGGTGTCACATGACTACTGCTGGTGACCACAAAGTCACGTTCCGTGCACGTGTGTCTGAACAGGCCGGCTGTCCCGTGTCCCATATGCCGAATGCGGGGGCACACGAGGCCAGTTTAACGAAGCTCTGGAGCAGAAGTCAGAATGGACCCTGGAGAGGAGTCCCCACTAAACTGCTGCCTTCCCCTCCCAGCGCACCCTCTGCTGTCGTACACCCCCCCGTTCACCTAACGCTTCGCCCCCCGGCCCGTTCCTCGTGCCAAAGAAGATCCCGACTGAAATCAGAGCTCACCGACTGCGTGTCCGCCATTGCGCGATCGGACGCTCCTCCCCTTCCTGAGGGCGGTAGAAGCGCGCGCCCGCTCCGGGAAAGTCGAGGCCGGGCACGCGCACCGCTCCAATAACGCCGCGGAGAGCGCAAGTGTGGAGCTTAACGTCGAGCTGAGCTTGTCGGGCTGCAGGGGCACATCGGGCCGCCTTAAAAGCTCCATAAAAAAGAAAAGCAGTTCACCTCTCGCAGTGTGACACGGACGGCTATGAATAAACTTTATTATTAATGATGTGGTTTGACTTTGAACGTTAGTTAGCTGTCCGAACTGCTGATGCTTACAGAGCACGGAGTACGGAGTCCCGATGTTATTTCAACTCCAATGGGAGCCTTCAGCGCGATCCGGAGCGACTCTGAGTGCCGCACTACTACGTTGTTTAAAGAGTTTGAACAGAGAGTTTTAACTTAGAGTCGGCTAGCATGTGAAGATTTGCGCTCGGAAGCGAACTGATGCCAGTATGATATGATATGCCAGTAGAGCGATGTCATGAAAACGCTCAGTAGTTCTAATACTCGATCTGTAAGGCATATGTGCTTCTTTTGTTCTCTCTCGCTTTCTCAAAAGGCGACAGATGACCCAAACATATTCTTTCAACATTTTTATATTTTAATAGTTCGCTTTGCTCGCCAAGCCCTGGGCGGGCACTACCCGGTAGCCACTTCACAACTCTGCCACTAGCGGATATACAATTTAAACAGATTGTTATTTTCATGGGAATTGTTGCATATGTATAATAAAACTAACTATTTTACACTAGCTGAAATACCCAGCTTTGCCTGGGAGGAAAATAAAGGGTTTTGTTTTTAATTTTTTGAGAAAAATATAATTAAAAAACACCCACAATTATAAAAATAAATTAACAAACAATGAAGACTCACTAATGTGCTTGCCTTACAGTCTTGCGTGTTTGTCACCATCCAGTCCACACTCGGAACCGGCCAGCTCGATTTAATTTCAAAAGCAACAGGGGGCCAGGGGGCGGGGCGCTCAAACATAGAGAATGCCTCCAGTGCGCCCTCTGGTGGTCGTTCCGAGTGTCTACTGGATTATAACATGCATACAAGACCGGAAGATCACCCCCCCAAGATGGGGGTGAGTTACGGCTCATTACACCCTGCAGTATTTTTAGTCAACCAATGAGAAACGTGTACCAAGTTTAATGAAAATCGCTCCAGCCATTCAGAGGTGACGCTGGAACAGACACACAGACACACCCACATTGACTTTAGATTACAGCAAGTAATTAACTGTATTAAAAATAGTCAAACGTAATAAATTGAAAGTAAAGTATGTTTCTCATTGAATTATTCGATTTCGTTCTGTTTGGCTTTGAAATTAACACACAAATACTTTTTCAACTTTTTTGAATTTTTTGAACAAACTTCACATCACTATCACACTGAATTTTGATTCCTTGTTTGGACTTTCATCGTGACAACGCAGCGTATAACTGGCCGTGAGTGAATTTCGTTTCTTTCTCTCTCATAAATAAACCGACTTTATCGAATATTTGTCCCTGTGATTTGTTCATTTTCTTAGTAAAAGCTCATCTAACGGGAAACTGTAAACGTTTTAATACGAATGGCATATCGAGATCTCCTGTGGTGTCTCGTGTTAGATGGACTACATGACCTTTCTTGTCGCCTGTTAATTTTACAGGTCAGAATTGTTTGACCGATTTTGAATACAAGTCATCTCGTCGTGTTATCGGCCGGTGGACGACAAGACGGTGTTAACGGCTGTAGATATTCTTCATGATATTGTAAGCTGATGTTTTCTTCTTCCTCATCATCACTACCAACTGTTTCAGTGTAGTCTATTGATTTGCCGTGTCACCGATTTTCACGTCAATTCGTTTGACTTCCTCGTTTCTCGTTGCCATGACTGCCCGGGTACTCATTTCTTCTGTTGATAACCCTTCGTGATGAAATTCTTCTTTAAGATTTGGACATCATACGTCTTCTTTAATTGGGAACTTAAAGTGAGGAAAACATCAAAACTTATAAGAGCTGAGAGCGCAGGAACTGTGATGACAAAAGCAAACATTCACACCAATGAGAGGGGAGAGGACCGCGAGAGGGCGTGGTCTGAGAGGAGGGCGGGACTTGACACAATCTCATGGCCAAAGTCTCCTCTCGTCTCGTCTCAAAATGTTCTTTTCTGAAAGAGAGCCAAGAAGGAGATGAAGAGTGTAGGAGCAGTAAGGGTGACATAACAGATGATGTGAACTTGACTCGACTCATGAGATATTAGTTGTTCTCCAGCTTGTTAAGGAACAATAAAAACTTTATGATTGAACCCCTGCTGTACTAACGTGCATTAAGACATATAAGGCTTGTTCTCCCACATGCATTGGACTCACTCTGAGTATGTAAATCATCAATTTTAAAAATATGGACTTACTATACATGTCTATAGTTACGCTTAAGTTGTGTAAGGCACAGGTGAGGTGGGCAGTTTGGTCTCCATATTATAGAAAAGATAAGCAGCACTGGAGAAAGTCCAGAGAAGAGCAGTCGGGCCGATTCCAGCACTGGGCTACGAGCAGAGACTCGAGGAGATGACTGAAGAACAACAACATTTATTTCTGTCGCACCTTTTCATACAGATGACGGAGCTCAAAGTGCTTTACAGGATGAAGAAAGAGAAAAAAAAAACAAAATATAAAAATAAAATTAGGCAACACTAATTAACAAAGAATAAAAGTAAAATCCTGCGGTGGCTGGCGCCCTGCCCAGGGTTTGTTTCCTGCCTGGCACCCTATGTTGGCTGGGATTGGCTCCAGCAGACCCCCGTGACCCTGTAGGTAGGATATAGCGGGTTGGATGATGGATGGATGGATGGATGGATAAAAGTAAAGTCAGATGGCCAGGGAGGGCAGAAAAAAACAAAAAAATAACTCCAGACGGCTGGAGAAAAAAAAAAAACCCAAAATCTGCAGGGGCCACGAGACCACCCAGCCCAACATAAATGAACTCAAAACAGTCTTCATTGGTTTTCAGGGCTCACATGGAAGAACCTGATGATGATGACGGTCATGTGGACCTCTGGCCTTCAATCCATCAACGCAGGGACAGCATGGCGCCCTGATCAGGTGGTGGTGGTGGCGCAGAACGACACAAAAGAAAAGCACAGAGAAAGTAGGGCTTAGTGTGGAGTGAAGCGATTTGATAAAAACGATAATTGAGTGCATGTGCAGAATGTCAGGGTGTGAAAGACACAGACAGACACCGAGACCACCAGAGGTCCAAAGACACGGCACAGCACCACACAGCCATAATAAACTCACACGGCTCAGTCCTCTTCCTCTTCCTCTTCCTTTTCTTTCCTTCTGCCGCCTCCACTCCTCTCTCACAAGCTCTGTCCACTACCGCCCGACGCCGGCTCTCCGAATGGAGTGAGGTGGCCTCTTTCCTAACGCCCCAGATGTGCTCCAGGTGCTCCGTGATGATCTTCTGACTGCAGTCCATGGCTCTGGAACCATCCAGGCGCCCCCTAGCGGTGGCCACGGACCCCCACAGGGTTGAGCTTCCCAGCTCCGTATCCGTGTGGAAAGGCGTCCCGGTGGGGTAAGGTCCCTGGTCACCTGTCACAAGGGTTACACTAAAATGAAGCCTATGAGTTCCAGTCTAAGTTACAATGGCGGGTTTTTAGCATTGTGTTTGAAGAGCTCCACCGTATCAGCCTGGCGACTTCCTGTCCTGCAGGTGTGAGGTGCCGCCCGCCTGCCCGCCTGCCCACCTCACCACTTCTGTTAAGTTTCGCTCTTATGATTCTAAGCAGACCCTC
This sequence comes from Polypterus bichir lapradei, assembly GCA_026402145.1. Lineage (NCBI taxonomy): Eukaryota > Metazoa > Chordata > Cladistia > Polypteriformes > Polypteridae > Polypterus > Polypterus bichir. Next base: position 675,780 of record JANRMT010062835.1, on the reverse strand, counting down.
ATTTGAAGATCCGAGGTTATGATTTGGAGTGGAAGGTGACAGGCATTCTGGGATACAGGATGTATAAATATAGGAATTGGTCCAGGAGGTCCCAGTTGTTACTTCAAGATAAATTCTGCAACAAGAACACGGTGGACACGGTTGGAAACATAAGGGGAGACTTTGTAGAAACTTTAGAAAGTTGATCTCCATGCAAAGAATCGCAGATGCATGAGATATAAGTGACTCAAAATGTGTGGCGGAGAGGAAGGACTTTAGGGACCTCCAGATGTCGACTTGATGTTGTTAGGACAACCTAATGGCGAATAGGAGGGACGGTCTGGTTGGGCGGGCTCAGCGGCTTGTCCTTGTTACCTAACTCTGTGTCTTTCAAGGCTTCTAGCGGATGGACATGCCTTACTGGCTGACTCGGACTTCTAAACACCAGAATCTACTTTTTGACAGGATGGCCCACAAACAAAGAGTGTGCGAAGAGTGCATAAGAACGGGCTGAAGCGGGCACAGAGATGTACTGACGCACAAGGAGATCGCTTTCAGCACCTTCTGTAAACGTGAGGACCAGATCTGATCCTTCTTCTCTTCACCACGTAATGCAGTCGTCCTGGTGGAGGTGGGCCACCCTGTACTTTGCTATCCAATAGAAATCCTGAGATCTTTAGATCAGCTGACCTAGAAACACCAAGAACACATTACGTTAAGTAAGACCAAAAACAGAGGACATCCATTCTGGGGACGTGTCCTTCATGACTCGGGCTGCACTGGCAAATGTGTCCCTTTTCTGATGGGAACATTGAAACGGCGTGTAGATTTGACGTTCAAGGTTCGTTATTTCTAAAGAGGTTTGGTTTGAAAGATTTAATGGGGGGGCGGCACGGTGGCGCAGTGGTAGCGCTGCTGCCGCCTCGCAGTTAGGAGACCTGGGTTCGCTTCCCGGGTCCTCCCTGCGTGGAGTTTGCATGTTCTCCCCGTGTCTGCGTGGGTTTCCTCCGTGCGCTCCGGTTTCCGCCCACAGTCCAAAGACATGCAGGTTAGGTGGATTGGCGGTTCTAAATTGGCCGTAGTGTGTGCTTGGTGTGTTTGTGTGTGTCCTGCGGTGGGTTGGCACCCTGCCCAGGATTGGTTCCTGCCTTGTGCCCTGTGTTGGCTGGGATTGGCTCCAGCAGACCCCCGTGACCCTGTTTGGATTCAGCGGGTTGGATGATGGATGGATTTAATGGGGAGAATATTATATTTTATATCCTAATGAAGTGATCTTTAATGCGTTTATTTTATTAGGAAGATCTCGACACACTTGAAAAGGTTTGGGGCAGCCACCCGTATTTTGTCCCTGGCTGCAATGAGCTGATTTTGTACAAGAGATGTTTCTCTGTTGGAGTCCAGAACTGAACTGCTGAAGGTCTGCAAAGATGGCGGCTTTCAGGGATCAAACCGGAAGTGGTGTGTAGGAACAGGAAGTGGCGTTCTCCTGACGTCAGTTTGTGTGTCAAGACCTGGAAGTGACGTTCTTCTGGGCGCCGGCACCGGAAGTGACGTCATCAACGTTGAGTCAGACGGGTTACCCTGCGGCTGGTCTGAAGAGATCACAGGAGAGGGTTTAGCCCACCCTGCCACCCGCTGGCCTGGCGTGGAATTCCCTCCGCTTGGTCCATACAATGTCCTCCTACTCGCACGTGCGTGACAGTCATTTTTACATAAGAGGATGTCGATGAAAGCTAAACCATCGGTTGTTGCCTTTCATCAGGAAGCGAGCAGCGCCCCGTTGTGGTGACTGAACTTGAGCTGGTAATACGACTCTGTGTCGTCTCCCCTCTGCTCTGCTCTGCTCTTCCTCCTTTCACACGCATCTTCTTCTCTGCTCTTCCATCCTCCGCTCGATGAGGGGTCTTCAGGTGCGTTCACATATCCTGCGCCAGGCCACGTCTGCCTGCCTGACACCACTCGGCCCCCAGGGCAGCACTGCAGTTGAAAGGTGGCCCACTTCTTCGAGGACATTTAGGGAGACATCTCAGTTGTGACATCTCAAACACATCGCGCTGTTTTTACATCTCAAAGTCTTCCACTGGTGAACGTCCTGAAACAGAGAATCAACTACAAACTGGCGTACCGCTTACAGGCTTTTCAGCTTGCATGTTCTGAGCGTTTCCTCTTTCATTCATCTGACAGCCTAAACTCCTGCAGAAATGTGCGCTCGAGCCACTTGTGCAAAAACAGAACAAGTCCAAGAAAGCTCTCGTCATGGCCGCCGCTCAGCCTGCCGTTCTCCAGGAATAATCCTCGAGGGCCGCTTACAACACTCGCCAATCTAACAAACTGACAAGTGAAGATCCCAGCGTCACCTGGATTAGCAAACCCTGTCTTGTCTTGAGCGCAGCGCTTTAGTCGTTTAATTTGGTAACAGAACATCCATCCATCCTTTATCAAGTCAAGTCAAGCTGGGGAGCAGGCACTGGTACAGCACGTTGGCACACCCGCTACACAGTGGAACAACTCGGGGTCCCGGTTGGCAACCCCCCAGGCAGACACGCGGTCCAGTCCTACCCTCTGGAAATGACCCTCCATCTGCCACAGCCAGGTGTTACGTGGGCGACCCCTTGGCCTGGTCCAGCCACTCGGGTCCCCAACAATGAGGATCCTACGAGCTGATCACTCTCGGGTAATCGTGCCACATAAGCCCTAGTGCCGTAACTGATGCTCCCTCACAATGCAGGTCATGTGCCTCATTCGGGACTCCATGAACTACACAAAGTCAAACCAACGGGACCCCAGAACCCCCTGAAGAGACACACATGAAGGAGTCCAGTCCAGAGTCACATGAATGTCACTGCCAAGGTAAGTAAACCTCTCAATGACAAGGTGACACTGTCTCCACAGACAGACACGCTGCTGATGGCCGTGCCCAGGAGGTCATTAAAAGCCTGGCTGTTGGTTTTTATCAGGACCCTCACAAGCCCAGACCCTCAGACCCCTCACTCAGTCTCTCGAGACCCCCAATCAGAGCCTCCATTGACTCCGCGAAGATCACAGCATCGTCAGCAAAGTCAAGATCTGTGAACCTTTCTTCACCAACCGATGCCCCACAACCGCTGGACCCCCCAACCTTGCCCAACACCCAGTCTATGCCAGCATTGAACAGAGTAGGAGCAGAACACACCGCTGATGAACCACAGAATCAACTTGGAAAAACACAGAGGGTCTGCCTCCACTCTGCACAGCACTCCCAGTACCAGTGGACAGGCCGGCCATGATATCCAGCAGCCTTAAGGGGATCCCACGAACCCTCAGGATGTCCCACAGGGCAGCTCGGTCAACTGAGTCAAACGCTTTATGAAAATTGACAAAGGCTGCAGAGAAACTCTGCCGATATTCACATTTGCGCTTCATGAGGACCCTCAATGCCAGGATGCGGTCAATGGTAGACTTCTTAGACGTAAAACCAGACTGTTCCGGTCGATGGTAGGTGAACAGGTGATCACAGATCCTATTGAGGACGACCCGGCACCGAGAGCAGTGTTAGCCCCCTGTAGTCCCCCCAGTCCAGGCGATCACCCTTCCCTTTCCAGATTAGGACGACAATTCCCGTTTTCCAGTCAGTTGGGATGATGCCAGTCTCCCAAATGGAAGCAAAGATTGCTTCCAATGCCAGGAGGACAGCCTGACCACCAGCCTGGAGAAGTTCACCCTGGATATTACAGATCCCTGCAGCTCCCCCCCACCCACCCAGCTGGTTCACCACCTGTGCCATCTCAGTGAGACTGGGGGGTTCACAGCTAATCGGAGGATCGGCCCCAAGAACCGCGGACCAGAGATATCTAACGTCCCCTCTGGAGGATCAGCTTTGAACAACTGCTCAGAGTAGCCAGCCCAGCGGGTCACAACTGCAGTGTCACCTGTAAGGACCGTCCCATCAGCCACCCTGACTGCGACTCTCTGAGGATCAGATTCAGATGTGCGTAATGCTCTGATTCCTCTGTGAGCAGGACGTGGGTCGCTAGACCACAGATGGTGTGTCACCTGCTCACAGATTCCTCTAACAAACGCCTCTTTATCTGCCCTCAGAGCCCTCGCAGCCGTCCTTCTCAGTTCCTGGTACAGTCCAGAGTTGCCGCTGAGCCGTGCGCTGCGACTCCTCTCGATGAGATCCAGGATGCCCTGCAAGACGAAACAACACAACCCTCAGCAGCCTTCAGGGTCTTGTCACGGAGGGTCTCCCACATCACATTAGGATCGGCAGTCATTCCCAAATCTGAAAGTTCCATTCCATTATCCAGCCCACTATACAGGGTCACGGGGGTCTGCCGGAGCCAATCCCAGCCAACACAGGGCGCAAGGCAGGAAACAAACCCCGGGCAGGGTGCCAGCCCACTGCAGGGTAACAGAACAGGAACTTTAAATTCTAAAATGAAACCATCAGGACTCCAGTCCCAACAAAACTAGCAAGCAGTTCAATGGACTCTCTGTCGTCACCCACTCTTAGGCTTATCAGCAGTTCATTAGTGAGCAGCGCAGCGCCAGCGCCAGCGCCAGGCCCACATACACTTTAGAGTTAAGTTTCAAAAATACTTGAAAAAGCCGTCGCCACGCAGCCTCAGTGTCGCCTCTCAAATCTCAGCTTATTTGAGGAACGCCAGTCTGGCGTCACAGCACAGAGCGGCCATTCGGATATCCTCGGATGATGCTGCCGCGTTTGACTCCATTGACCATTTGATTTGATTTTATTACAGACGCCGGGCTCTCTGGTCCGTCATTGCCTGCTTTAGTTCTTACTTGTCAGGTTGTTATCAACACACACAGAAATGTGCTGACTGCACTCAGAAGTTAAATATGGTGCTCCGCGGGGCTCCGTGCTCAACAACAGCAACAGCAACATTTATTTCTATAGCACATTTTCATACAAACAGTAGCTCAAAGTGCTTTACATAATGAAGAATAGAAAAATAAAAGACACAATAAGAAAACAAAATAAATCAACATTAATTAACATCGAATAAGAGTAAGGTCCAATGGCCGGGGGGGACAGAAAAAACAAAAAAATAACTCCAGACGGCTGGAGAAAAAAAAAAAATAAAATCTGCAGGGTGTAGAAGAAGAGTGTTCTCCTCGGCACCTTGTGCCCTGTGTATTTGGTAACTAAGTTTCATAACAGTGCTCTGCCAGTAAAAAAGAAAGCTTGATTTATTGAACTGACAAAAATATGCTACCCAATGCCTAACTTCCTCAAAGTACATGGCTCAGGAAAGAAGAAAGATCATAAGATTGCAGGGCATATGTGCAAGGCGCCTGTATGTTTTAAGGGGAACTTAGATAATGTCTAGTTGAGATATTACATCATTTACAGAATCATAACATAGAGGGCTATTTAAAGCTCCCCCTAGCCGTTGTTCAGGGTTCAGAGGAACAGCCTGCTGCGAATGACTGTGCTCTCTGGATCTCTACTTTCTGTGACTCCTGATGTAGAATAAATAAGAACTTGTGAAAAACATCACCTGCAATTTCTTTCGCCCACAAGGGATTCCAGACCATGAGACCACCTGACCAGTCCCCTCTGGGCATTCTACCTCACATAAATGAAACAGCCCTCTTTGGATTTAGGGTTCTCACGGAAGGACTTGATGATGATGATGGTGTGTCCTCGAGTCCTTACACCAACTTGGGCTGATCTCACAATCCTCCTTTTAACTTCTAAAGCCTTCAAATGGCCGAGGCCCTGCTTACATATCTGAGCTCATCAATACTTACAAACCAGACATCACATTGAGATCTCAAGATGCCAGCCTGTTTATGGGAGGACTGGGCCCTGAAGCTGTGGACTGAGCTGCCCGCTAATATCAGAGATGCCCATTTAGTCTCGGCTTTTAAATCGACGCTTTAGCACACCCTGACTAGAGCTGCTGATTAGCTGTGCACACTGCTTCTCTGCTAGTTAGTCATATGTCTCATTAGAACGCTCTAGAACAGATCAGGCCATTCAGCCCAACAAAGCTCGCCAGTCCTGTTCACTTATTTCTTCTAAAATAACATCAAATCGAGTTTCAAAAGTCTCTGAAGTCCTCCTGTCCACCACACTATTTGGTCGCTTATTCCAAGTGTCTATCGTTCTTTGTGTAAAGAAAAACTTCCTAATGTTTGTGTGAAATTTCCCCTTCACGAGTTTCCAACTGTGTCCCCGTGTTTTTGAGGAACTCATTTTAAAGTCACCATTTTGATCCACTGGACTGATAACCTTCATCATTTTAAACACTTCAGTCAGGTCTCCTCTTCATTTCTCTAAAGGCTCAGCTCTTTTAATCTTTCCTTCGTCACTCATCCCCTGTAGCCCCCTGTAGTCACCCTAGCCGCTCTTCTCTGGACCTTCTCTAGTGCTGCTGTGTCCTTTTTGTAGCCTGGAGACCAAAACTGCCCACAGGACTCCAGATGAGGCCTCACCAGTGTGTTATAAAGATGAGCAGAACCTCCTGTGACTTGTAGTCCACACATCAAGGCGCTATATAACCTGACAATCGGTTAGTCTTCTTAGTGGCTTCTGAACACTGACTGGAAGTTGATAGCTTAGACTACACTATGACTCCTAACTCCTTCTCATAAGGTGTACTCTCGATTTTCTGACCGCCCATTGTGTATTCAAACCTCACATTTTTACTTCCTATCTGTAATTCTTTACATTTACTGACATTAAATTTCATCGTCCACAAATCTGCCCAAGCCTGTCTGCTGTCCAAGTCCTTTTTTTATGATATAATGGATTCCAAATTATCTGCCAGTCCACCTATCTTGGTATCATCTGCAGACTTAGCCAGCTTGTTCCTTATATTCCTGTCTAATTTATATTTATTAAAAATAGCAGTGGCCCTGCACTGCCCCCTGCTGGTCGCCACTCTTAACGTCACTCAGTTCTTATGAGGTTCCTCACACCTTCACCCTCTGCTTCCTGTGTCTGAGCCAATTCTGCAGCCATCTAAAAACGTCACCCTGAACTGCCACTTCTTTTATTTTGATGCCCACCCTATCATGTGGCACCTCATCAAATGCTTTCTGCCAGTCCAGATCAATAATCTCATCTGCTCCACTCTAGTCGTATGCTTTTGTTGCCTCCTCATAGAATTCCAGCCTGTTAGTAAAACACGACCTCCCTCTTCTGACCCCACACTGACTGTTCCTAATAACTCCTATACCTGCCAGGTGTTGCTCCATCTTCTCCTTAATAATTCCATCCATTCATTTTCCTGTGATGTTTCACGTTAAGCTTGCTGCCCTCTAGTTGCTCTGATCTGCCCTCTCACCCTTTTTATGTAATGTGATGATATTTGCCATTTTCCAGTCCTTCGGAATCTCTCCAGTGCGCAGTGACTTCCTAAATACGTATGAAGGGTTCCTATCTGCACTCACTGGTCTCCTTAAGACCTCGAGGGTCAATCTGATCTGCTCCTGGTGATTTGATTGAGTTCAGCGTATTTAATCTCAGCAGCTCTTCTCTCTCTACAAACCTCCTTAGTAGTCCCTGTTACTGCTCTGAGGTGATCCACTTGCTCACACGTGAAGACCTCAGGATATGCGGGTTTAGAGCGTCTGCTATTTCACCGTCTGTGTCTTTTAATTCCCTTTTACTATTCCTGATGCACTTCACCTCCTCTTTTACTATTTAAATAATCTCTTGGGGTCTTCTTTCTCCTTATCTGCTATTCCTCTCCAACTGTCTTTTAGCCTCCCTGATGTCCTTCTTAATGGTTGCTCTCATGTTCTCATACGCTCTGTGATTCACTTTGCAGTCATTAGTCTTATAGTCATTAGTCTCGCATCATAAGCACGACAAAGAGCCGCACAATAAAAAGGTTTGGGGCAGCCGCCCGTGTATTGTTCCTGACTGCGATGGATAATTGTAGGCTACTGATTTGTACAGGTTTGAGTCGACAACTGAACTCATCTGCTGGCACAAAGATGGCGGCTTTAAGGGAGAGCGGAGGAACTGACGGGACCGGAAATGACATCATCAGGGCCCAGGTGAAATTTCCCGTTTTTGGTTCCTAGAGAAGTGAGAGAAAGCGTCAGTGCACTCTGCCCCCTCCTGGTCTGGCATGGAGTTGCTCTCAGTCAGGCCCGTTTGCTGCCCCGATGTGCACGTGTGTGACAACAGAAACAGAAGTCATTTCATATTTTGAAACTGTTCCTACCCCTCCTCTATGTGGTTTCTCTTCTCAATATCCTGATGTGGCACTTGGTGACACCGGCGTAACGCCACGCTGCCCTCCTGTGTCACATTGCAATCATTAGATGGCAAGATTCTCTCATCCAATTGGACGGCCAGCACAGACTCCACTGTAGAAAACCCAGGAGCGGGTAGGCGGCTAGTTGGCCGAAGTCTTCAGGATGGTGGCTTTGGATCTGACTTTTGCCTTTTATGATTTGAATCTTCTCTGTTGTCAACTGGCCATTAGTCATCCATGAATTAACAGACAGACATTGCTGGTTTCCATTTCGGTGTAATCAGATTCTTGCTGCTCTAAACCTGTATATCATAGGGGTACCCGTTTGGTATTCCGTCACCAGTATCACCCGTATTTGTCCACGGCGAGGGGTGCTGCGTCATCGTAAAGGGCAGACGCTATTGACCTGCAGCTCCAAGGTGTTGGAACAAATGAATCAGACATGAGGTGACACAAGGACAGCATGGAGATGGCAAAGGAGCCTCAAGCGATGAATTCACACAACGAATGTCTCAGTGGGCTTTAACAGGCCCTGCTCTTTGACAGCAAAGCCTTGACGTCCTAACAAGACAAGAAAAGGGTAAATAAAAAAATAAATAGGAAGAAAGGAAGGAAGGAAGGAGAGACCCCCTTAAACCCCTCCAGTTTAGGTGGGCTTGCAATGGGTGTCAAGAAGTGGGGTGAATACAACACAAAGACAACGTGAAGGGCCCACTGAGTCTGCGGTGCACGGCGAGGCCGACTGGGACGCACACCGCGAGGACGAAGCACGACTGACGCTCACCGATTGTGACAAAGAGTTGGAGTCGTGGCCTGAGGGGCCGCTTGTCCTTCTGTGTATTCTGAGACTGACAGTCCCACCACCCCTCTAGTTGAGTGTCACCATCCTCGTCGTTATTGGGATCGTTTTATTGAGTTACTGGTTTTAACTGATTTTAATAGCTAAATGGGGAGCTTATTTCAGAAGCTTATCAATTGATTGAGATTTTTTTTTATGATTATTATTCATTTTCTTTTTATAGTTATTTTTGAATTTGTGCTCGCGCTCGAATGGTGCCAAGTTCAACCCGCTGGCAGTGTGGCTGTGAAGTTCGGTTTGGCTTCATGCAGTACGAGTTGGCCGGTGCATTGGCAGCACTGGCGTTCACATCGCCGGTCCGTCCTGAGTGGATTTTCCATGTTCTCCCCGAGTCTACATGGGTTTCCTCCCACCATCCAAAGACCTGCAGCTTAGGTGTATCGATGACCCTAAGATGTCCCTAGTGCCTGTTTGGTGGGGCTGCCGCCATGTCCTCGGTGTGTTCCTGCTTTGCTCCCTATTTTATTACGTACACTGTATTTGACTGCTGAATGTGTATTTACTGTTTTTTTTATTAATGTGTGCATTTAAAGGGAAAAGCTGGCTAGCTGATTTGAAAGCTGTTTGTAACACAAGGTCACCACGGGCCAAAAACACATAACGCTGGGTCCCAGGGTCCCAAAACAGGCTGAGCGGCCGCTTTGGGCTCCTGATCGCTGAGAGCGGACTTAGGACGGCGCAGTATTTGGCCTCAAGGTGGCGCTGCGCACTCAGCCCCGGCTCGCTTCATATTAGTGCGCGGCTTTCTTTCTTTTTTTTTGTTTTGTTTTTTTTTTTGTTTTTCCCGTTGGCTCCGCCTATCGCTGTCGTGTTTGTTACGCCCCTGATTATGCATAAAGTCTTACTGACGCAACTTCCGCTTGGGCTGCCTTTTCACCTGGAACCAAAATTCCTGCCGGTGACGGAAGTGATGAGTTCAGCCAAGGAGCGCGTGGGGAGCGTCGTTCTACCGGGAGACGTCTTGACTTGCGGCTCTGAGCTACCGGAGGGCAAACGCGACAAGCTCATCTGCGGCCCGGGACTCCGCCGTGATGTCGACGACGTGGTGGTGTGTAAAAGTGGCATCTTGCGCCACAAGGAGCCCAACCTTTACTGGGTCGACTCGCAGCAGACCAGGGTAAGGAGGCGCGGGACCCCGTGAGTGTTGTGGAAGTGTGCGCGAAGAAAGCCGCTAGCAGACCGACGAGGTATCGGGGTGCACATTCATCCGTCCGTGTCGCTAACTTGTACGTAAGAGCTGTGGTCGGGGGGGGGGGGGGCCGGGGGTGTACATTATATACACGTGCGTGTGTTTCTCCACAGTACGTGGATGTCCTAGCGCTCTGAGGTTCCCGCGGGTGCCAGTCGAGTGCCAGTTCTGCTCGTTTCATTGCTTGTTATACTTGGCAGGACCACTCATAGACATAGAATAACTAGACGCCTCATGACCGGCAGAATCGTACGTCAACGTCGCCGCCATATTGCGAGTGGCACAGCTGTGGAGTGAAGTAATGGATAAGATGCCTCGCTGATGTTGTTCTTGGGATTTACAAACCGCTGGACGCTCCAAAGCAGATCCCAGGGGGTTCCATTTCATAGGTATGGGTGAACAATTGTTTTATAATCTTTACCTTAGCTACGCCAGTCTAAGCTAGCAAAGCTATGCATTTGTGTGCTCAAGTGAGCCTCCAGACAACGTTCTGGCTAAACGTATTGAGTCACTAAATGTGTAGATTGTTGTTCGCTGTTCACATTTCTCAAGCTTGATGATCGTTTTATCTCAAGGAGCTGATCGAGGAAACACAGTTTGAAACTGACAACAGTCATCTGATGCTCATGTCTTTAGTTGTGTTTGTCGTCCACAAACTAAGGCTGCACCACATTGGCAGACTGAATCCTCTCAAATGACAGGATCTGAGTGAGCGAGAGGAGTGAGTGCCAGCCTGGAGGAGATCAGTGACGTTAAGAGAGAATCGCTTTCAGCGGCCCTCTCCTTATCTCGCCTTCTCCGCCGTCCGATGATAAGCACTTCTGGATTTGCTCCAGGAACCCAAAGTTTGTTATCACAACTTGCCGGCACGGCTTCCACGAGCTGCCTGTGCCCGTTTGTTTGTTTAACACTGGCCTTGGCATGTGCTCAGCTGCTCTCCACTCTTTAGATGCCTTAAGTCGGGCCGCAGTGGCTGCCGCTTTCTCAGTCGGGCACTAATCACTCATGCCAATGGGTCAGCCCTTCATTTTAATTGACAAGGAGACCCTTCGGTCCACCTGTGGCTGCCTTGGACTCCCATCGCTCTCTTTGAATGCCCTTCCCCGTGTCCGCCACCAGATGGCGCTCTGCCTTGGGAATGTTGAAGACCCGAGTGCCACCCCTCCCGTCTGCTCAGACTGAACTCCACGAGCCTCTCGCGTCACGATGGGCGCTTCAGCCACACGACGCTCTGTGTTGGGCTCTTCTGCGGTGGCCAGTGCTGCCCGCCGGACTCCAGATGTAATCTCACGAGTGCCAGGTGCCCTTTGGTTTCATTACAGTCCTACCTTTGAAGTGTTTCTCTTACATTCTGAGAATATCGAATCGGCATAAACCCCAAGATGTCGCCGCCGCCCCTCTGCTGTTTGTCATTCCAGCTCCCACTTTTCTACATCAGTCCCAGTTTTCAGGAGGCCTCGTCACGATTGTCACCGAGATCAGTGTCACTGATATCGTTTAGAAGATGAAATGGACCAACGACAGACCCAACCGATGGCGCCGTTCTCCTCTTACCCGTCCAGGCGAGTCAGTCTGAAGTCTCGGTCAGATTCGGCGACCTGAGACATTCTGAGGCCCATAAGCTGTCATCGGCATCTCTGTTGACTCCGCCCACTTGCCAGGGCACTGACGCTCACGTTACGCGCCCCTCGGGTCGATTTCGATCGCTTTTAGTTCCTGCTGTCAAGCCAGTGGGCTCGGTAGAGCTGAGGCCTGCGTAGTCGGCATTTGGTAAACTTCGAAGCTCTCGGGGTCTCTCAGTTCTGCGTCCGATTCTGAACCCCAGGGTCTTCTGTTATTGGCCAGATTCATACAGTGGGTACAGAAAAGAATGCCACCCTTGAAAATATTCCCATTGTTTTGTTTGCTTTGCGGCCTTCACACACAAACTGATCTTCTTCCCAGCTTTACTGACTCAATGCAATCTAAAGATCTGACAGCTTCAGTTCAGAAGAATAAAAAAAAATCAAAAACAAGACCAACTGAGATGAATAAAGGACCAAACTCCGTCGGGTGTCGGTGCCCACCATTCCCATTGCAGACCCTGGTTACTGTGATTAGTCAAGCTGTTCCTGCAGCTGACTGTGGGTGGCAGGCCACTTTCAGAAGATCTCAGGGACAGAGTTGTGGGCGGACATGAGGCAGGAGATGGAGACCAAAACATCTCAAAGGCTTCATCAATCCCAAGGAGCCCAGTAAAGTCCATCATAAAGAAGTGTTTGGTGCTACTAGGACCCTCCAAACTGGATAGAAGAGCAAGGGTGACACTGGGAAAAGAGGCCAATGGCCACTCTGAAGGAGTTCCAGGATTTGATGGCACAGAGTGGCCATTAATGGTGTGCAGGTGACAACAATTTGACAGGCGCTCCTCCACCATTGTGGCTTGTTCAGGAGCGTCGCACTTCTCAAGAAAGGCCACATGAGGGCTCGTTTGAGCTTTCCCAGAATGCACCTTGAAGATTCTGATGCCAAGTAGTTAAAGGTCTTCTGGTCTGATGAGCCCAAAATCAAACTATTTATTAATCTCAGGACGTCTTGTTTTTGATTTTTTAAAATTCTTCTGAACTGTGGCTGTGATGTCTTTCACTTGTGTGAGGCGCCATTGATGAGAATATTTCAAAGGGGGGATTCTTCTCAATATATGCAGAGTGGCCCACTCCCATCTCGTCTGCCATCGTGTCACCTGCCTTGTTTCCTTGCTGGATGACCCCTGGAAACCACTCTTGAGGCGGGCAGCCGACATGAACGACATGCCATATCCGTTGCTATAGTGGAGGCGCACGTGCAGACGGGTCCCACCAAGGAAATGAGGGAGAATTTCACCGATCACCGTCGATGGCCCCTTAAAACAAACATCCGGACATTAGTGACAAAGTGGCGCACGACGAGCTCCATTTGTAATGCCAAGAAGAACAGAGACCCTCCTGTACGCACGCCGGCAGAAGTCCCGAGTCATCAATGAGAAAATTGGCACAGCAGGCCAGCGTTGGTAAAACCAGACGTCAGCGTGGACTGAAACAACCGGACATGAGGGCCCACAGCGTCACAGTCGGGCAGCAACGGGACGGTGGAGGTGGGCCGCTTCTTTGCCAGCCACCCTGTATTTGTGTTTTTAGAAGTCATTGTCACTTTTTTTGTGTGAAAAAAATAAAATAAAATGAATCCGTTTTTAAGGTAAAGCAGCACCTTGAATTAAAAGTGTCTACCGAGTTCAGTTAGGTAAAATAAATGTCATCGTCCCGTTGAAGAGACGTCACCTTCGGCGTCAGAAGCTTTAAGTTTGCAGATGACCTGTCGCACTGGGAAGGCATTGGCAGCATTCTGTGGCCCACTGGACTTTTGTCAGCTTCTTCAGAAACTGCGCGGGTCTCGACAGGGTGGTCTGCCAGGGTCTTCTTCTCATACTGCCAGGCTGGCTCCGCCCCTTAGAAGTAAAGACTTGCTGCTCCGATAAGGCCACCCGGGGGAGGCCTACAGTGAGCCAAATATCAAAAGATTCCTAAACTTCCAGATGGCAAGGAGATGATAAGAGTGCCAACCCACCAACCTGGGGGCCTCGGACTCGAGGGTCTCGCTGTTGAAGCACCTCATTGGCGTGTCTGTCACTCTTGCTGATGCCCGTCTGTCACAAAAAAAAAAATCTAAATCCATGAAGTATGAAAAGCAGACAGACAGATGTTGGATTCTGTATTGAGAGAGATGTTCCTGTACGTGCAGCTTGCTGTGCTCCTCCACAGCCAGCAGGTGGCACTCCCATTCAAGACTTGTGGTGCTCAACACCCTGCTACTTTGGTAAATTCCTTCAGTTTCCAGGTGATGCCCATTTCCACAGCCATTCCTCCACCTGAAAGTGTTGGTCGTTTGTAGTGATGAGTGGGATCGGTGGGCTGCCTGCGCAGAGAGAAAAACATCATGTAATGAAAGTCAGTGGTGACCAGCGCTGTACGGCAGGCAACAATATGAACAATATGGGGGGGGGGGGGGCATCTGATGTCACTCGTGTGGTGGCAGGGGACGTGTCGTCAAGCAAACAGGAGGAAGCTCGTCCACTGCACCTTTCATTTCAGACGCCAACACCAGCAGCCCTGCACCACGGACGGCCTGCTAGTAATTTGGGACCAACAGGACTGAGTGAGGGGGTCTTAAAAAAAAAAAAAAAACCTTTCTGATGTAATTGGTTGCAGTTAAAAAAAATCTATCCATCCATCATCTAGTGCCTTTCACATCTAACTATCTATCCCTGTGACAAAACAAAGTTAATTATGAAAGTGCAAAGTAGAAAACCAGAATATGTCTGACCCTGAGGCTCTTGTAATTCAGGTGAGGCTTCAGCTGGGGTCCTAAACTCAACTCCTTAACATCAACCAACAGCTCAGCCACCGGGCACCTCTTAGCCTGGCGCAGCTGGCACCCCGTAACCCTCCTTCTCAAATCCCACCCACTGATGCCACCCTCTCCTTGTGGCCACCCCTTTACTTATAAAGTCCCCCCTGCCAGCCTGCCTAAGGTCTACACCTCGAACACAAATCAAAATACCTGCCAGCTGAACTGACGTCATTAAACCCTAAATAACAAAGCCTTTTGTTACCTTGCAGTCTCTAGTGGTCTTTCCCAGGCACCCGTGACTGTGCTTGGCTTCAGTGCCACCTTTAAAACACGGGCCGGGGAATGTGGAGTGTTGCCCGGGAGGCTCGTACCTGAAATGCATGGCAGGACATCTGGGAGGAAAGGAGAGAAAGAGAGTGAGTGAGCCTGCCGGGGGGTCCAAACCCTCGTTAATATCCATTTATTTATTTATTTCTCTCGTCGTAAACTCGCCGTCATGTGCTAATGGAGAGTCCTGCTGTCCCGTATCCATCTGCACCTCGCTGTGTTAGCGCCCCGGGGAGGCTGCAGCGTCGCAGACTCCGTTAATCCTCTGGTTGGTTGGTTGGCTTGAATATGTCCTCTGATTGGTTAAAAGACGTTTCCAGCAGCGAGGATAACTGGCTTATGGCTTCGTTTTGTTATATTTTTGTTTTTTTCCCGTTCTTCTTGACTACCTGTGTGTGTGACACCTGCCACGTCTTACTGGGGACATGATGGCCCGTCACTCAGGACCTTGTTGTGCTCTCGGCCCGTTTCTGGTGTCCTGATACGCTTGATTGGCTTTTCTGAACCCTTTTCTATCCCTTCTGTTGTGATGAGGAGCGCGTGGCACAGCACTCTGTGCATGGCAGCGACGTTAGCCCTGAATGATCTGCTCATTCCTGAGTCTCTCTTTTTTTTTTCTTCCACTGGTGATCGACGGGTCATTTAATCCGTCACATGCACTAAAATATTGAGTCAAGGTGCCCACTGGGCATAAACAGAAAGCTGAGGCCCCATGGGATTGATTGACTTTTTGAAGTGATTGGCGGCAGCAGACTGGCACGACCGTCTACCCGACGTGCCGTAGGCAGCTCTTGGGGGGCTGTCCACTCTCCACGAGCCCCCCGTTGTCATCACGTCTGTCGGTCCTCCTCATGGCTCACCGTGGGCCGATTTTGGTGATTTGTCAGCAAGTTAAATTTCCGATGAGCACCGGGCACACAGACATGTGGCATCTCACAAACACCCGGTGAACGGCTTTGCAGACTTCGGACTTTTCTGTGTTAGAAACGAGACGCACTGGAGGAGCGATTTCAGCTCCAGGTTAGTTTGCTGTTTCGGGCCCACCTTGGCTAACCCTAACCCTGTAGAAGTTTGTGTCGGTGCCCAGTGCCATCCACAGGAATCTCACATCGCGTCTTGAGGTCTGTGAAGTTGGCTTTGTGCCAGGTGGGGTGGTCTGGTTAGCCCCGCGGTGCCTTCTGTCCCTTTGGCTGTTTGTGATCAGCAGGGCTTGTCATCTGTTTTTTGTTTTTTTTTTTTATCTTAAGCTTTGAGTGTTTGCCAGTTAGTGCCATGCAGTGCCAGCCAGCACAGAGGAACACAAAGCATTTGCTCCATTGAAGGGAGCCTCAGTTTTTTAAAAATAGAAAAGCGGGAACACGAGGAGTGCGTCGCTCAGAGGACCCCACACCGCCGAGGACCCTGCTGCTGCTGTAAATCTGAAAAGACCACCGAGATGCCACTTGTGCCACTTCCACGTCGCACAGTGTAAAGCTCTCATTTCAAAGGAGAGGCGTGTGTGCAGAAAGCCCCTGGCATGACGGTGGGCAGTGTGCCCTGCACTGTTCCACATGTGGCGTCTGTGCCTTTTGTCCGTGTCATTGTCCTTTGTCCCTTGTCACCTCTGACCTGAACTTGAGGTGCTGCTCTTTCAATTGAAGGCGTTCAGATTTTCCTGGGAAGCAGATGGTGGAGGGGACCCCCATTTTTAATAGCATTTCAATCTCTGTAGCTGCGTTTTGTCCAGCGATGATGGTATAAGGCATCACAACGATCTGATGCCAGTTACAACATGCCAGGCGCCTGCTTCTCGTGGTTTTTCTGTGACTTCAACTTGTAGGCTTGCCTGTCGTTAGCCAAAGAGGAGCAGATGTCATCTGTCGGGCGAGGTGACGTTTGCAGATGGGGCAGAATTTGGGGTTGGCATCCCAGGGTCGTCATGCCAACAACGGGACTGCTCGGCCATCACTGGGACTCGGCGTTGGGTTAAGAAAACGGGTTTGAAACGCGAACGCGAGGCCTGCAATGAGCCGCGTTTCGTCTTGTGTTTGTTCAGCGCCGGAGACGGGAATGGCGGCCCTTTGAGGCGCTGTGCCCGCGTGCACAAATAACCCTTTGATGTCCGGCCAACGATACCCTTGACTCTTTGTTGTTTTTCTCTTTTCTCCCTCAGACATGCCGTGGGTGCTCATCCTTGGTGATTGGGTGGCAGTTTGTCATAAGACGGGTTGGCGCTGCTTGTTTCTTGTCTTTGTTTGTTTAAGTAAATGCCAATCCCAAGGAGAGCCCTGAAGTTAACGTTGCTTTTGTTTCCCCTCCACAGTACGTTCCTGCCAAAGGAGAGGGCGTCATTGGCATCGTGACAGCAAAGTCCGGAGATGTTTTCAAAGTTGACATTGGCGGAAGTGAGCTGGCTACACTTTCTTACCTGGCATTTGAAGGAGCGACTAAAAGGAACCGACCCAACGTGCAGGTGACAACTTTTCAACTTTGTTGGCCTTTTTATGTTGAGCCCCCCAGAGTGGCGTGTGACAATAAAACCCTCAGTGTGGCACTCTGGTTGGCTTTCCTATCTCTCCTCAGAGCAGCTGACCAAAGGGGCACACACACACACACGTGTACACAGCATGCCACCGAGTGTGATGTGGATCTGAAATATGGCAGGCGCCGTTTGTTAGAATGGACGGCTCAGCAGCCTTGTGGGCAGGTGCGGTCCCAGAGCCCACTGGTGCCAGAGCCCACGTGCCAGTGCGGTCCACCAGAGGCTGGCTGGGCTCTTTAATGGCCCTGTGTGTGCTGCACATGCCTGTCCTGAACAGATGCCCACTGGGTGACAGGACAAGGTGACAAAATTGACCACCGCGAGTGAAGAGCTCATGACGCAGGCCCTTCGTCACGAGGGTCCGTCAAAGCCGTCGCCAGTCCACTTTACGCACTTTGGGTGAAGGTGAGAGGATTCCGAGAGTTAAGATACGATGTGACCCGAGTGGGCTTGAAGGAGTGTCTCGGTGTCCAAATTGAATCCCACTTGAGTGGAATCGGTGCGTAGAGTCACAGTAAGGTCTTCGTGAGAGTGAAGGGAGGTGCCACACGCTTGGTGTAGCCCAGGGGGGCACAATCAGACTGGTTGTGAAAGTGGCAGCCCAGCTCATCTGTACCATAACTGAGAGCTCATTTAAAATAAACAGACGTCTACGGATTATCAGATTGGCGTGAAAGGCGCTATATATCGGTCAGGGTGCCATCGTGGGGCCGCAGGGCAGTTGGCAGTAGCAGGTGACAATTTCACCAGGCTCTGTACACTGAAACTCCATTTGAGACGTCTGGGCTTCCAGTGGGCTTCCACGCTTCATGTCTGAGGTGCTGGCACTCGGCCTCTGATGTGTCATTTGCATTGTGCAGGCTTGTGACATTCCTGGTGGGTACAAGTTCATTGAGTGATGCCAGTGTGGCGCTGAGGGTATCGACGGGTTAACCTTCAGAAAAAGGATGCAGAGTGACAAATGGGCCCTCTTGGCACTTACTGAGGGGGTGCCAGGTGAAAAGCCGCATCTCGTCAAGCAGGACAGGAAGTCGAGTGCCGGTGGCCATTGTTTTCATGTCCGGAGTCTCCAGAATGTTGAGATCTGAGTGGAAGGAACAGCGCGAGTGTGCGAGAGTGCCTGTTTACTGTATGAAACAGCAGCCGGTTTGTGCCAGTCTGATCTTACCTGCTTCACAGAGCCACCACCCTCCTCCTCCTCCTCACGTCGTGCTTGACAGGGCCATTAAAGTGTCACCAGGAGCTTAAAAGAAAAGGAGTCGCCGCTTTCAGGCTGCCAGAGTAAACATGCAGGACAAAAGCGCCGCCTTTTGTTTTCGCCTCTCCATAGTCGAGCAGATCCGTGAGACGCGGCTGAGTGACTTCCCAGTATTTGTGGCACGCCTCTTGGGCCTTCAGTGGGTACAGACACTCGGAGCTGAAGGGCGGACTCGGCAGGGACAGCCCAGGGAATAATGGAGATGAAGTGAGGCCTGAAACTCTTGAGTGTTCTGCGTGACTCGGAGTGAGCGAGTCTGGGCATGTTTGTTAGGAGACGCACACACACGGTGCCATCTGATCTCGACGGCCAAACAAAAAGAAAGTATGGCTGGCATGAAACGCAAACAAACGCACTTCACATTTCATTGTGTTGTGACAAAAGCATTTAAACGCCCAAGAATGACAAAGCGTGAACAGGAACTGGGAATTCTGGGAAAGGCTGAAGGAGTCACCCGCATGGCTGTGAGACGGGCACAGGTCCGGGATGGCAGCACTGAAGTCGCTGCAGGAGTCGTGGCCGCCCTCTGAGTGCCGTGTCCGTCGTCTGTCTTGTCGTCGCCCACCAGCCTTTTGAGTCCCTCGTGTTGGGAGGTCCTGCGCAGGAACTGAGCCGACAGCCCGCTGGCACCGAGACCCCACTCTTAGGCCGGGTGTGACGTCCACACTGCCATTTTCACAGCGTTTAGAAAAGTGGTCACTGAAATGACCGGGAACGCCTGCGATGTCCTCGTCGGTCCCCACTGGGCACCTTAGTGTCTGACGACAGCAGGCCGCTGAGCCCACCAGAGCTCCTCCATCACCCTGTTCAGTCCGAGTTGGCGTCATTCACATCGGAGTTGAAGTTTTTAGTACACAAGTCGTCAGTCGGTGCAGCCCTCTGGGGACTCGGACTCGAATAGCCAGCCGGGCCTTAGGTGACCACGGAGGTGAAGGTCGATTTCGGGCCACGTGGCCTTTTCTTGGGTTTGCCCCACGTGAAGGTTCAGCGCCACCAGAGTGGCAGTCGGCTTTGTGTCCAGCGAGTGCGTTGAAAGTGCTGAATGTTGTCTCTTTGGTGGCTTTTGCTTTGCGTGTCCTGCTGACGTTTGTGTCGTCATTTCTTGTGACAGGTTGGAGACCTCGTCTACTCTCAGCTCATCATCGCGAACAAAGACATGGAGCCCGAGCTGGTGTGCATCGACAGCTGTGGCCGCGCCAATGGCATGGGGGTGTTTGGAGCCGGGGGGCTGCTCTTTAAGGTGTCCCTGGGGCTCGTCAGGAAGTAAGTGCCACCTCCGTTGGGCGTTTTGATGACGCGGACAGAGCAGCTTGGGGACCTCCAGGTGACGCTGTCTGTGCTCGGGTCACTCCGTGGATGTCAAGCGCTGTCACCTCGTTGGTCCAAACCCGGAGCTGAGGGAGCACAGCATACAGCCCACTGAGAGGTGCCCGTCCTCATTTCTGTTCCTTGCCCTCACCATCTTGTCTGTCTGTCTGCCCCTCAGGCTGCTTGTGCCGCAGAGTGAAGTCGTTCAGGACCTGGATGGCATGTTCCCATTTGAGATGGTGGTGGGGATGAACGGCCGGATCTGGGTGAAGTCCAGGAGCACCCAGCAGACTCTAATTGTGGCCAACCTGCTGGAGAGCTGTGAGCACATGACCAGGGCCCAGCGGCGGGACGTCCTGAGGAGACTCTCGCAAAACTGTCTGTGAGCGCATTTCACATTGGGGGGGGGGGTTATAATAAAACAAATCCTAAAAAGCCCACTCCGGCCGTCTCTTCTCTCTCTTATGGGCACCTTGGCACTGGTTTGGGTGACCATTGCTGGCCCATCTGGGTAGCTTTATAAGCCTCCTGGCACTCGAGAGTTTTAGTTCTTTAGTTCTTGACCCCATGTGGCCTTCCTGCTAAGGTCAATGTGGGATGGTCATTGTCATTGTCATTTCACAAAAAGTGACCTCAGAGACATCCATGCAGAGCTCCCGCCATGCCAGCTCAGCTTAGTCCCCTCCTTTGTCCCGTCTGACATCACACACCCAAGTTGACATGTATTGAAGGTCAGGCTTTGGGGTCTGTCATTGACCTCTTGGCTGGCAGTCTGAGGTGGGCACAAACCGGAGTATGGGAGAAAAGGACTGCTGATCTTGTCAGGTGGCTGTCATTGTGTCCCGTTGCTTCACACAAAGTCACCCAGTGACGAGAGGAGGTGGCCGTTAAGCCCACCGAGCACACTGATGGCTCCTCCAGGTTCGGCCGTTAAGCCCACCGGGCACATTGTTGACTCCTCCAGGTGGTTCTGCTCCACGTCAGGACGCCGTAGTTTGTGCTCATCTTCTTGGCTCCCCCTCCATTTCAAGCGATGCCCTCGACTATGGGACGGGTCTGTCTGCTCTCTCGATGCCTGCGTGATGCCCACTTGTAGGGCAATGACCGTCGGTCAGTCGGGGTATGACATGTCCTTCACTCCCATGATGCCCCTGCTTGAGGTGCTCTGTGTGGCGACCAGAACTCCAGCTGTGGTCTCCCTGGTGACTTCATTTAGGTGCCACGGCTTCTGTTTGCCATTAGCGTCACTTCTGCACTTTGCTTGGACGATGAAAAGGTCGTGAAGCCCCCAAGCCCCTCCTGCAGTACGGCATCTCCCATCTTGTATTTCCGGCTGATGTTCCATTGGCCCAGTTTGTGCCCTCTGAGTCTGCACGGGTACGGCATGTAAACTCCAAAGATGAGCCCCACGTGTCCTCCAGACGTAACCAACCACCATGAACGTTGTCCTCCGTGCTGGGGAAGGGAAGGGGGGGCCGTCACTTCACTAAGGGGTCTCTTAAAACTCAAATCCGCCCCAATAATTACACACAAGGCAGGCTGAACCACTAGACGCGAGGAAATGCCCGTCAGTGTTGGCACCAGCGGCCAAGGGCACTTGCTGATTGGTGAGCCAGCACCCCGCACTCTTCATCGTGTGACACAATATGTGACACAGTTGATACACCCGTTTCTAAAGAGCAGGTCTCTGGGAAGATTAAGTGACCAAAAGACTGAAGTGCATTTTGGGATGCAGGGCCACTTTTTGGGACATGTCACGCTTACGGTGCATTCATTTGATTGTCACACTGAGCCCAAATCGTAACATATCTGCTGTTTAATGACAAAGGACAACGCACAGAATCACACGAGGAAGGCCTCAGTGGCCTTTAACAGCCCCCCAGCCTGGACCCTCTAAGAAGATGAGCAAAAAAAAAAATACAAAATGGGTGAAGTGGGCGTGCCCTTCAGGGGCCGAGACCCAGGAGTCATGGGCATATAGCGCCTTTCGCATGCAGGCCCAATCACTTCACTCAGCCTTAGGGGTTTGGTCCCTGCCCAGATAGGGGGTCCATCTGCCAGTCACCGTTCCCCCGCACTTGTGTTGCCTCCCATCAGATCTTCATTTCTGTCCTCTGGCACCCTGGCCTGGACACCAAGGTTGGCCAACTAAGAAAGAGAAAAAGACAAAAGTGATGAGACACACAGTGAGACTGGCAGCAGTGGGCACCAGACTCACTACCTGGCTCACCAGGGTGGCACCGACTATCGACACGTCTTAACACAGAGTGGACCGGGCATGTCAAGCAATCTGAATAATGCAGCTGAAAGACTGAAGGTGGCGCCGCTGGGCTGTTAGATCCTAATGGGAGACCCTTAAAAAGCTGGGGCTCTGGAGAGCCTCACTAGGCCAAGAAGGCGTCTGTACCACCACAGACCACCCAGGAGGTGTCGGTGCTGCCAGTGCTGCACGGTTACCATGTGATGAGCCTCGACCCCTCACTGGCCAGTGAGTATAGCCCGAGTGCCCACCAAGAGGCCATCTTGCCACAGCCTCGAGGAGGTTTATGGGAGGCTATAAAATGACAACACAGCCACCATGATCGATGTGGACCCCGTCCCTGTGGTGGCCTGATCTCCATCTGCTGTGACACGTCTGCGTTCATATAAATGAAAAGATAGGCGCTATATACTTGGGGGCTGGGCAGACAAACCCATTCATTAATGAGCTGACAAAGACCACCTGGAGGGGGCGCACAAGGTCTGTCCCACTGGCAATGTGGGACTGTCGCTTTGATTGGCACGGCCGCATGGCTGTGAGACGGGCATCAATGGAAGGCGGACATACCGAGTGGTTTGGGTGGTGAATTGCCAGCTGCAGGGCGGTGACTTCCTGCCTGAGCCGGGCGCGCTGCTCTCGGGTGGCCTGCCCTCGCAGCCAGCGGTTCTCGTCCTCCAGGAGGCGCAGCCGCTCCTCGTTTGCTCTGATGCTGTCCACACAGTCCTGCAATACAACAGGACCTCAGCACTGAAGAGAAGGACCGCGCTGTGAAAAAGTATTTGGCCCCCCCCCCCCCCCCCGTCCTAATGTCCTCTGTTCGTGTGTGTGCGTGTCACTGCACCTCATAAAAAAATGCCATTTAGGTAAAGAAGCCCCGAGTGCACACAACACCATTTCTAAATTGAAGCAATGCAGCATCTGTGAAAAAATAAGTGCCCCTTAGTTCTTCACGCAAACAGCTAACTGCGCACAAGCATCCCTGGTCATGTAAACCTCACTGGATGTTAACCGTCACCATGGCAACTGATGATGATGATGAGGCTGTGCCCGGGTTATACGGTGAAATCTTCACAGCTCATGACACATCGGAAGAGGGTGGCAGGTCCACTATTGGCTCAGTCTTACCATGTGATTTGTGACATTCATTAAATCACCGATGATGGGCCACTAACCTCCATATGCCACCCTAAATGCCAAATGTGCCATTAATGACAAAAACTAAGACGAATCCTTCTTTTTTTATTATCATTGTTGATGAAAACTAAAAATGAAAATGTCACAAACGGACAACTGGACAGCGAGCGACGTGAAGCCCTCTGCGCGTCTCAATACACGTGAGCAGGAATGCGGGGGGGGGGGGGCAGTTTTAAAAACTTGTATGCAGGCGTGTGATTGGCTAATACTAAGTTTGGGCGCCACGTCAGCCGGAATCCACCCCGCTCCGCTATGTCGGCCCACGTGATTATCAGACAAACTTTAATTACAACTCCGATAAAAATAAAAGTCGCTGTCAGCCTCGTGGAATGAACTCCACAGACCTGAAGAGGTGCCCTGAGGCGCGCCGTCCTCACGTTCCTGCCATTATATGTAACATTAGGCAGGTAGCGACGTGCCCGATGCCAGTACCGTTACCTTTGGCTCTCGAGGGCGTCAGTTTATTTTAGGTGCGCTGCTACTTGGGATGTCACATCGGTAGTAAGGTCACTCGGTACTAACTGCGCTCTTATGTGACCGCAAATCCACGAATAACTTCGGATGGCACAATAATATGAGAGCAAAACCACCACCCGTGGTGACGATCGAGCGCGACATTAACACGTCAATCAGAAAATCAGCTGACGTCATGGCTGGCAGTGCCGCGTGATCAACAGACGAACACCCGCAGGCCTTGGAGGGGGATTCGGCGATGAGCTCGTCCCTCCGTCTTGTGACGACACCATCAAATGAAGTGTCCCTTTGGCTTGTCACCGTCTTTGATGAAATGAGCGGCTCGAACAGAAGACGACTTTAGGACACGACGTGTACGGGACGGCGCTGCGGAGTGCGAATCTCGTGCTGAGCGTTGGGTGTTGGAGCGCCGTGACGCACGTGTGACGTGTACCTTTGATCTATGGAACTAAGGCTTGCTGAGGGCCACACACCTGTGATGACAGAGCAGAGCTGCCATGACGCGCGCTTGGCACAGTTCGGAGGTGCCATGTATTCTGGGCATTACAAGACGTCCATCTGTTTGACTAATTTACTTTTCCTCGACTGAAATTCATTGATTTTTTTATCGACTATAAACTAAGACTATTTATTCAGAAGACTAAAGTTAAATCAAGATGAACACTGGTCAGTCGTGGTGGAGACACCAAGCCGCTGTCTGCTAAACCGCTGTAGATGGTGGACTCCGGCCCCCCCCGCCACGAGTGGCCCTCTTACCCGGATGACCTGTGATCTCCGCACCCACTTGATGGCCGCCACGTCTTCTGCGGTGTTCGACTTGGCCAGCAGGGCTTTGTACGCCCGGCGCATCTGCTTCAACTCAATCACTAAGGCGGTGACCTGCAATCAAGAGATGCCAATCAGGGAGACGCCCGGGACCCTCCGTCTAGAGGGTATGTCCGGTGGGCCCAGCGCCCACATTTTACCTGGTTCACCTTGAGGTAGTCTTCTGCCTGTAGTGGCCATTGGTCTTCCAGAACCTTCTGTTCCTGCTGCTTGTCCTCTTGTGTCGAGATGCCAGGGGCCTAAACAACAATAAAAGGGGGACACGTGGAGCGTGGCATGCACGCCAGTGGTGACAGGAGGAGGCACAGCCAGGGAGTTTACACATTTCAGTAAGGATGTGAGACTGGAGCGCGGCTGGACATGTCCAGTTCTCAGTGAGAGGGTCTGCTCCTTAACTCTGGATATCAGATCCTGCCAACTATGCCAGTCGTCCTTTCCACAAAGCCAGTAGGTCTGTCTGTTAATTGGTCTTCATACAAACTCCCACTGGCACTCGCAGTGCCCACATGAAGCATTCAAAGTTAATGAAGGAGATGGCACCCCACCTGAGAGGACTATGAATAAACACGTGCCAGGGCGTGCATATCTGCCTCTGCCAGGCGTGTCCTCCTATCAGTGCTGCACAGAATTAAGATTCCCTAACCCTAACCCACAGAGCCGGACCCCCAGTCGGTCTCCATGTGTTTTGTGGACTTTGAGGAGGCAGGTGACTGCGTTCCTTGAGGGGCACTGTGGGGGGTGTTGGGGGACGGGGGGGGAGTGGAGACCCTAATAAGGGCTATTCGGTCTGTGATCACAGTGAGACGGCTAAGACTGTTGCCCCCCAACCCCACCGCCAAGTGGTGGAAAATGGAGGGATGGATGGATGGATGGATATCCAACTTAGGTAGCACACTCACCCAGACAAAGGTAAGGGCATAGCATTTATAGCACTGCCACTTGGCACATCAGGGACTATTCAAACAGTGCTGGTGCCCCTACAGGCCACACTTGTCATTACAATCCTCTGTTCTTTCTGGTTTGCCACCCGCCCCCCGTGCCAGTCAAACAGCCAATCCAAAACCTGCTTCAGATATGCCAGTAAGGTAAGACCATGCAGTCACCCACCCACCCAAGTAAGGTGACGAATATCTGGGCACCCTGTTCTTGGCAGTTCATGGCAATCCCCTCACAGAGCCTCTGTGTCTCACCTGTACACAACACCCATTTGATGCCCACTTAGAAAGCCAGCCTAAACACTTCAGTCCTTGGGCAGAGGTCTCACCTGGCACACTCAGCACCTCCTACTTTACCAAGATGCCAATTAAAAGGGGCACAGTCTAGCCAATATGCCCATGCTGGCACCCTGTCTGCTTACCTCCATAGGGTTCTCTGCTTTGCCATCTTCCTTCACGTTTGTTCTCATTGGCAGGCCTTGGCTGAGACCTGTTGGGGAGGAGAGGCGCTATATCAGTGGCATCTCCCTGCATTACACACACACACAGGTGGGCTGCTGTTCTGTTGACCCCATCTGGCATTGTGTGTGCCAGGCACAATTCCAGCTCATTTCTGCTCCTCCTCAGTGCCACATGTGGTCAAAGGCACCAAATGCCCAGTGAGCCCAGGAGGGCATTTCACTCTGCATCAGCCACTGGCACTGTGCTCACCAAGTGCCCCCAGACCAGGGCCACCATCTGCCCATAGTACTTCATGCTTGTCACTCCGTGCCCATTGTGATCATTGTACATTAGCTGCCCACTTTATAGCGCCTTGAGTCGAAGAACTGGTCATTCGGCCCATGAGGGCTCATTAGTTCTGTTTTTGTGCCAAGATGGCAGTGACTCGGATATTTGCGTCCTTGCAGATGGGTGCCCCCTGCTCTAAGTTAAGGGTCCAGTTTTAAACGTGGTCACCTCCTGAGCAGATTCAAGACACCGAGTGGCCCCAGGGGACTTACCTGTCCTTATGATCACGTCACCATGGAGCTCTTCGTTTGATATGATGCCGTCGTCTGCTGCCCTGTAAAACAAAGCAGCATGTAAGCTGGCACAACTGCAGCCCCTTGCATCACCATCCCAGCTGGCACAGACATTGTGCCAACAGAGTTGTAGTCCTCAGTTGTCATCTATGAGGCAGGAGTGTCTTGTGTGCCACCAGCCATTGAGTCGAGCACCATGGAGCCACGCTGCCATCGAGGTGCCCCATTCATCATCTGCTGCCCTTTCAGGCAGAGGCAGCCTTATAAATTCGCTTGGCCTGCTGGATCTGTGAAAGGTGCTGGACATGAGTGACAAGACGCTGGGCACACAGTGAGCGGCCATTTTGGTTGTGCCCTTTCCTTTGAGTCCTGCCAGCGTCGAGTGTGGACAACAAAGGAGCCATGCAACCAGAATTCTGCCACCCGCCAGAAGTGCGGGTGACCATCGTCCTCTGGGCATCCTGGAGTGACCCTTATAATCATCGTAGCTGCTGAGATGTGCAGGGCGCTATAAAAGCTAATCCTAATCAGATAGTCAAAGACGTCAGCTCAGAGCTCGTTGGCATCGCGTCAGTGAGTGACGCTTTCTGCACCTTCAGATGACATGCTTGACGTCACTGGGAGAGAGTGGCCATCCCATCTTTAATGATCAAATGTCACACTGTCCTTCACCAAGCAACACCTAATTAGCATATGTCTAATTAACGATTCAATATTTAAATGAAGTTCACCTGACGCAGACCGATTGCTTGGACTGTCACCCACTGGCTCGCCCTGCCCTCGTTAAAGCCATGCCCACTCTGACAGGAAGGATGTCATGTCACACGATTGGGGTCAAACTCTAGGCTCACATTTGATGGGTTTGGTGCCAACACACGGGCAAGTCAGGCTGCCCCATACCCGGGCGCTGCATCTGTCCGTCTGTCTCGTCTCTGTCCTTACCTTTGTTCCTCCAATCCGAGGATCCGCTGATCATCCTGAGATAGAAATCCTCGTGTGACCTGGGGGGAGAGAGAAGGAGAGAGGTGGGACCCTCACCAAAAACACTTGGCAGCCAGGTGCCAGCCTGACCGTCGACTAGCAGGCACTGGGTTAAGGTCACCCACCCAACGCACCACCCAGTGCTGCCCTGCTACTTGTGAATCTGCACTCATGTCTGTGTGTGCCAACTGGGCAGCAGGCCAAGAATAAGAGGTGTGGGGAATGCTGGCAGCCAACTTTATTGGCACACTGTGAAGTGTAAACCTGCCAGATTAGTAGATAAAGCGGCACGAGCAAAGCAGAGGGCAAAAAAAGACATGAGAGAGACAGGGCACCTGAAACTGAACCCAGGCACGGGTGAGACGGGTACCTGGGCTGGTGAGCTTGAGGAGGAGGAGGCCCTCACTGACTCAGACCACCATCACGGGGTCAGGACCCCTTGTGTCTGGACCTTCTGCTCCGTTCTGCCCTGTGCCCAGCTCTGCTGTGCCCGTCTCCCCTCCACAATGCTGCAGGTCGTTTCTAACGCAGACGAGGCAGACAGGACCTGCCAGGGATCAGAACGTTAATGGAGCGGGTAAAACATCGGTCCCAGGTTCAAACAACAGCAGCCTCGAAGCCCCCTGATTGGACAGGCCTGTGGCTTCTGGGGGGCTAGGGGCACCTCGGCACCCCCGACTGATTAGAAAGATTCAAACAGTGGGTGTTTGTCAAAGGCCTGGCATGACAGCCAATCACAACAGACCGGACACACCCTGGACCACCCAACACTGGCCACTGCTCACCAACTTCTGTCCTCAGTTGAGGTCACAAAGACCCCATGGAGCGACGTCAGGTCAACGGTGAAGAACGTCCTTAGTGACACCTAGTGGGCACAAAGGGAAGTGTGCCACTGATTAAAACTGCCAGGCATCTCCTCGCACAAAGGTGAACCCCAGTGTGAGTGCCGCCCTTGTCGTGTCTACCCGGACTCCGTAGCGCCCCCTGCAGGTAGGCGCTGGACCGAATTCTTCAAAAGCAGATGAGCTCTCCGTGTGCCCAGAGAACTGCTGCCCCTTGGCATGTTCTCAACCAAAGTCAGTTAAGGACCAGAAGATGCAGAAGTGAAGACAAACGCAGGCCAAAGTCACAACGCGGGCGCAAAACGAGTCTCTCATCAAACCGAACATCTGCAGAAACGAACTCGGGGGGGGGGGGGCTTCGGACAAAGTGCTGATGATGTCAGAGCGACCACACCCATAGCAACAGGTCATTACATCACAGTGGAGTCATCACCCACGACTTCCATGGCCACTCCCCCTGGCAACAGAACAAAGAAACGGCTTCAATCTGCTGACGTCATGACTGCCATGACCACACCCCCTAGCAACGGTTCATCAGTTCATAGCAAAAGCTCAATCTGCTGACATCATCACACACAACTTCCCTGCCCACCCCCACCTGGCAGCGACGCTATCTGCTGACATCATCATGATCACGCCCCCTAGCAACAGGTCATAGCAACAGCGCCACCTAAAGGTGGCTTCCACTATAAGAAAAAAAAAAAAACTGACAAATGATAATCCCCAATTTACTGTGCCCAGAAATAAAGACTAAAGATCATGGCACTGTGGCACTGGCCACCTGGCACACAATAAGTGCCCAACCTAAATCACATTACCGTGTGTCCACTCGCTTCTTCAGCTTCACGGGCAAACCTCCTGCAGAAAACAAGTAAAGGAGGTTAAGCGCCAGGCGTCACCAAGATGACTGTCACCCTCGGAGTGAATTGAATCCGAAGGTCTGCCAGACTTGAGGTGCCAGCTCCAGTCGGTCTGCAGAGAAGAATTCTCACAACTCGTGACATTGGCAGGCTTACCTGATGCCACCCTTGTGCCTTCTCCACTCACTTATGTCCATCTTACCCTGGCATGGGCCCAGATTTGGTGCCTGGATGCTGCCCTGGCACACACACACACATCCCAAGACCACAGGCAAGGAATCTAGGGAGTCAAGCAGTGTGCCACCATCCTGCCTGGCATAGGTGGCTCACTCAACTACGTCCTCTGGCTGTCAAGTGCCACAACCAAGAAGCAGGCATCAGTCCATCAAAGATGGCAAGAGGTTCAGCTGGTGGGACAAGGAAGTGTGGCAGAGAGACGTATGCCAAAAAGGCACCCTCAGTGACTCATGCCACCTGTGCCAGATGCTCCCGGTATCCAACCCTGAGCTTCATATTGAGCCGGCAGCATGGTGTTGGTCACTGAAAGGCGCCATATGAAGTTGATTGTGTGACAGGTTTAAACGATCAAGATATAGCGCCTTTCATTTTCCACCTGCTGCCATTTAATCCAGTCATCCTCATGAGCTGAGCCTGGCAGATCAGGTGACTTGCTTGGCACTCTTGGGGTTTAAAGTCTGGTGGTTCAACCCTTATGCCACTTTGCCCACCACTGGTCTCCATTCTGGTCCCTCCTTCACTCAAATATAGCACTTTGCACATTTCACCAACACCAGTGACATGGGGCTCAGTGTGATGCCAACCAGCTCATTGACCCATCATTCACACACAGGTGGTATTCGGACCCCACAGACAGAACTGGGTGAATGGCACACTGGGTACTAGGCAGCTCATCATCGTCCCCAAACACAAAGTGACACAAGCAGACCTTTGACACTTGGTGACAGGCCGGGATGTCACTTACCCAGAAGGACTTATCCAAGTGGCACCCGCATTTTGAGCCAACACCTGCCTCAGGCCAGACTGTGAGAGGACCTGAAAGAGAATTGCAGGCAGGGTGAGACGACACGAGTGCAGGCCTCATCGGTGGGCAGCTCAATGGGTCACCTCAGGTAGTCCTTCTTATTAGGGGGCGCCAGTGCCCAACTCACCAGCTTTGCCATGCAATGACTGACTGAGGGTTTTACTGATTCATCAGTCCACTGACAGTGGCAGTGTGCCCATCTGGCACATCACTTCACCCCCCAAACACAGGATGATGACATACCAGTCGGGACAGAAACGCCTTCTGATTCTGCAGAATCTCCTTGGCTTGATGCCCCCTGGCACTCCCCATCTTGTCATTACCCTCCGGTGCCCTGCAATAGAAAGGGAAGTGTGAAACAAAAGGCACCTGCCTTGGGGCACAAACAAGGTGTGCCCATCAGAGGTGACTTACACATTTAACAGTGAAAAGTGGGCTGGGGGGGCATGTCTGCCAACATCAGGAATCTCATTTGGTGCCACCAACCAACCAGACGACAACTTAAAGATGACAGCTGTGACCTGCTGTTGGCATCATGGGCACCAATCCCAGCCAAGGGCTCACCGGGTGCCTGGGTCTCAGCATGGTGACAGTGATACACTTGTCCTCCCTGTTCTACATCCATCTGGCCTGCCAGGTTTAAAGTAAGACAAGAAGGCGCTATATGAGTGCCATGGAGATAACAACCACCAGCTGGGCATGGCACACTGCCCTCGGGCACTCCAGTAGGTGAAGATGCAGCTTGGTTTAATCACATCTTAATGTGACCTAGTCATCCACTGCTCCCGTGTTTATCACCTGCCGGGTCTAATGCCAGTATAAAGGCGCTATATAAATGCCAGGTGGCTGCCTCGGCTCTTTTTAGTTCTCAATGTCCCCCTCTGGCCACACCCACTTAAATGAAAGTTGCCATCTGCAGGACTCCATGGCCAACACCTCTTGTTGCCATGGTGTCTGTCCCCTGCTAAGCTGGCACTGCCACTCTGACCCTGAGCCTTTGGTCAGTGCCTGCATTTGTTTGTGCCATTCACCAGCAGTCACCCCTATTGGGGACAATGCCAGCCTCGCCTGCAGGGTACAAACAGCTTCTTGGCTTCACCCTCTAATTGACGATGGGCAGTTAATCAAGGTTGACTTTATAAATGGAGATGGTGTCCATCACCCTGGCACCTAGCCTTCTGGCTGTGAGTGTGCTTACCCTCCTAGATGCCAGCTGCAGCTCGTTTGACTCTGGGCACTGCCTCGGAGATGTCCAGCAATCTGTAAAACAAGGAGAAGTGCCAGCAACACAAGGGGCATGATGAATGACCATTGTAAATACTACAAGTGGCGCCCCCTGGTGGCAGTGTCCACACACCCCTCTGTAGCACCTCCTCCTACCTCGTCCTCAGGTGCCTCCTGAACTGACCTCACTGGAGAGGGCATCTCTGGG
Organism: Polypterus bichir lapradei; assembly: GCA_026402145.1. NCBI lineage: Eukaryota > Metazoa > Chordata > Cladistia > Polypteriformes > Polypteridae > Polypterus > Polypterus bichir. Next base: position 643,888 of record JANRMT010062835.1, on the reverse strand, counting down.
GCATCGCCACCCACAGTTTGCACCTCCGCAGGACTTTGCCAACTTGCCCTCGGCTCACTTGGTCTATCTGCGGCGGTCCTAAATACAAGGCAGTGGCAGGTGGTGAGCAGCAGGTATGGCCAACACCCCTGCCATTCAGAGGGCTGCAGAAGGCGCTATATCCACAGGACATGAAGGGAGTGGTGAACGGGAGACCCACCCTCGTGCCCACACATGGTCAGTCAGGCGGGCAGTGGGCTCACATCCCGGGAGGCAGTGCCAGTGCCCTCTCGGTGTCCTCCTGCCTTACCTGCCACACCCTCTGCCATGAGCAGTCCACCATCTGCAGCTGTGCCATGGCTGAAGGGTAGCAGATGGCAGAGTCAATGCCCCAAGGTGAGCCAACTTACCTGATATGACTGAACACATACCAGTGACCAGAGGTGAGACCTGGTGACGTTGCTGGCACACAAGGGGATGGACAAATGCCTGCTCTGAGACTGGCATCCTCGCCAATGGAGTCCATCTGCCGCCTCTTAAGCAGTTCGAGCAGCGAGTCCTTCTGCGCTGTCAGCCTGTGTCGCTCGTTGTCCAGAGCACCAACGCGGGCACTCAGGGCATCCCTCTCACTCCGCAGATGCCCCACATCTTCACTGCTCGAGTTGGCACTCGGTCTCAGTGCTGTCAGATCATGCAGCAGCTTCTCATTGACCTGAAAAACAAGATGGAAAGAGTTGGGCAGCTCAGTGGGCATGGGCACAGACCTCCATTTCTGATAATCCCTAAAGCTCACTGGGGTCTCATACACCCCCACCACTTGTATGCCCACCTGCCGGCTGCCCCGCAGCTCCTCCTCGGCCTTCAACAGCTCTTGCCGCAGTTTATTCTCATTGCAGCGGGCACTGAAGACCTCGGAATGCAGCTGGGACAGCTGGCCCTCCAGGGTCTCCTTGTCTGCCTCGGTGGTCTTCAGGGTGCTGGACAGACTTTGGGCAAACATGCGGAGCTGTGCCATCTCCTGAGGAACAGCAGAGAGTGTTCATTGTGAAAGGCGCTATATAAGGCAAGGACTGTGACAGTAGTCAGCTGAGGACCACGAGGTCACAGGAAGGACACGTGTCACTTGCCAGTGACGGAGGCCTGTTTGCTCAGGTCAGCCTGTACAGGGCACAGTGATGGATGCTAGCTGGCAATCTGCCACACCAAGGCGTGCTACATCCACACTGCCAGCCTCTGAGCAATGGGAGGCGCACCAACAGCAGCGTGTGGCACCCACATGGGGCCTTGGACTTGCGTCCAGCACCTGACATGCTGACCCTGTGTGACCACCTACTGTGCTTCTACTTTGAAAGTGAAAGATCTCCTTGGTGTCACAGAGGGTGCCAGCCATGGGTGGACAGTGGCACAGTCACCCTGTCAGCCCACTCCCTGTACCTCCAGCAGCTGAGTCTTCTGCAATCTCCACTCTGCCAACTCGTCTTCACGATGGATGCCGTCCTGTGACAAGCGAGACAACAGACTGGTCAGATGAGGGGAGGGGGCACCAGGGGCTGGCATCTGAGTGGGGATCAGAGAGGATCATCGGTGTATGACAGCCATAGGACAGTGAGCTGATGACAGGTGGGGGTGACGGGGGGGCACAGACACTTGTCACTCATTGTCACACACTCACACACACCACAACCTCACTCTCACATCTCCACACGCTCTTCTGGGTTCGGTCCTCATGCCAGCCATCAGACTGGCATTGGTAACAGCTTTGTCAGGTGGCTTGTGAAGGTGAGCACCATGAAAGGCGCTATATAAAGTGTCTGTATGTGCATTAATGTGCCTGACCCCCCCCCGTCCGTCCACTTTGGCTCAGCTGTGGTATTTCTTGGGGGGGGGGGGGGTTGGTGAAAGGTCCAGGGTTGTGGTGGTCTCCTTTCTCTATTTGGTCCCCTTAAAATTAGATGGATGTGACATGTAGCGCACGTACCCCCGCTGGGGGGCGCTCCTGTGTTCCTGCTGCCGCCCACCGTGTCTGCATGGCCATCAATTGCAGCGCCCCCTGCAGTTGTCCTCGTAGGCCGCTGGTCTCCTTCTCCAGTGTGTGGACGCTGTGAAGAAGAAGAGGAAACAGCAGAGGCTGAGGGGCCATTGGACGAGGCTCACAGTGGGCATGGTGGGTCACGAGTGCCACGTTGGCACAACAAACCCCATTGGCGAAGACTGACAGCTCCAACTGTTTGGCCCACTTCGTTATACAGCACAATGGAAGGCAGTCCAAGTGTTAAAGCACCACCTTGTGGGCACTGCCCTGTGAAGCTGCCCCATTGCCCGGCCCGTCTACTGCCTGACACTTCTCAGTATTGCCCCTTAGTGGTTGAGCAGAGACTGACCTCTCTGGCGCCCAGTGAGAGGCCCAAATCAGCTGCTGCCAGCCTGCCCTTCAGCAGGACACCAGACAGGAGGGCACAGTCCCAGAATTCCTGGAGCTGGACGATGTCACCATGCTGTTCCTGTGACCTAGGGGTCAGTGCCTAAGCCCACTTCTGCTAACAATTGTATAAAGTGTCTCCTAGTGGCCAACACGTGCTCTCCCCAGGATGAGCCCATGAGTGGTCAGTGCTGCCCACTGCACACTTCAGTCCCACTCTAATGCCCGGGCACTTGCTGTCCACCTCTGAGGTCACCTCAGTGTATCAGATGGCAGTGTCCATCAGTGACATTACCAGGACAACGATGGGGCAGCACTGTGACATCTGACAGGGTCCACTGACCACCGCCCACTACTGTCTGGTTACCGTGTGTGTAGATCGTGCCGCCTCAGAATGTCCCTCATGCCATCGAGTGACCTGAGATGCTGCGTCCAGAGTGGCACTTTGGAGGTTTTTAGTGCCAGGATCTAGAAGGGAAAAGAAAACGAGTCAGAGCTATGGAGGGTGGCGGCCCAGCTGGTGATATGTGTGGTGTCTATGCCAACCACACTCGAGCCCAACACCCTGGCACCGACTGGCCCTGCCCTGTGTCACTTCTTACCTTCTGCTGAGCTGCTAGGATGTCCGCGATGGCCATGTGGTCCAGAATGCCAGCCTGTCGCTTCCTCAGCTTCTGTGCCTGGTGCTCGATGGCACACTTGGCCCTCCTCAGGCTCTCCTCCAGTGCCACCTTCCTGCACTCGGACTTCAATAAGCAGAGCTCCATGGTAGAAGTGGGCACCTCACCTGGCACAGCCTGCTGTTTAGAGCATAATGGGAGTGACTGTCCCTTCTCAGCCGTGTCCCCCTGGGGTATGACCTGTGTGCAGACCCTCTAAAACTCCCCACCCTCAACTCTCTGAAATTTTTCACCTTCCCAGTGGTGCCCCAAATTTCCCAGCTGGTCCATTAAATTCCAACATGTCCTTACGAGCCGTACTTGGGCACCGTCGCTTCGGCATTCAGACCTTCAGACCAGGGTTCAAGGTGGCACACGACACCTTTGATGCGCACGCACGTGCCGTGCCAGTCTCTGCCAAGGGTCCACTCGTGCCACATGTCTCGTACCATCAGCAGTGCTACCAACTCAAATCCTGCCATCGTACAGTGACTGGCAGACACGAATGTGCACCAACACGCGTGACGGGCACGGTGCCAGCTATCGACCCCCTCCACCCACGTGCCTGAAGGGTGAGCTCAGCCCGCACCCGACATGACCAGAAAAAAAAAAAACAACCACCAAACAAACAAACAAAAAGCCCACCACCCCCCCGCGGGGCCCGCCGCTCCCGGCCACTCCGCACTCACCCGGCCGCCTGAGGGCCTCGAGACGCCGGCAACACCTGAGCGTCAGTCCGCCCGCAGCAGCCGTGTGTTGTGCGTCTCGCGCGGGTAACTAATGGCGACCGGCCGCCCCGGGGCGGTCAGAGTCCGGCGGACTGAGGCGTGTCGTCCGGGGATGAGGGGCGGGGCGTGTACAAGGGGAGGTCACGTGTGTGTATATAGCGCCTCGCGATGGACCCTGAACTGAATAGGCAGGCGGACCCGCGGCGCGCTTTGTCGTCGGGATGTTTTGTCGCCACTCGGCCCGATGTTCCTTCTGGACGTTCAGTCCCGAGGTGGACACGCCGTGGGACCGGCAGAGGAGACGAGTGGAGACATCGACAGCCGCGTCGGTGGTCTGCACGCCCTACGGTGGGTCTTTGGACCAAGCGTGTCAATCATGTTCGGGTGACAGGCGCCGGGGCCAATGGGCTGCTGGGGGGCGTGTCCATCCAGAGGGCAAGTCGCTGGGACGGGCCGCGGGTTTGGAGTGGAGTGGGGGGCGGGGGTCGTGTTATATAGCGCCTTTCGAAGAGCGGGAAATCGGAGGACGCTTTCCTGTAACTTTGTCCGTGAAAACACAAACTGGCGTAGACTTTATAAACTGGACATATCTAACACACACACACACACACACACACACTACTGGCCACATCCTCCTCCTCCTCCTCGCTCCCATTCATAGCAGTCAGGCCTTTGGGACCACCGCGGCGTCTTAAACATGAAATCTTCCGAGCCGGCGGCGAGTGAGGTGGTGTGCCACTCCAGCAGATGGCCGCTGTCTTTGGGGGGCGCTATATAAACTGAGTGACCTCCTACATTTGTCACACACTGCGCTGGTTTGTTAGGACCCCATTAATGGCAGCGACGTCAGCAGTGAGCAGGAGTCAAGACCAAGTCACGACACAAGGACATCTCCAGGCACCTGGCAGCCCCTCTTCACACAGGCTGGCCTGGGAAGGACCTTGGCATCAGTGTCGTCACCAAAGACGAAGCCGCCAGGGCAGTGGGCACAGCTTAGCAAATCACAAGCTGGACACAATGGCTGGCAGAGGAGGCCTGGGAGAGGAGACGGTGGGGTCCCTAAGGTGTCGTGCCATTGTACTTGTGATAAAGAGGGGTTAGGGGCCGCTAGACCGACGGCGGCCCCCCCGACAACGGTGTGGACACCTATCAGGCCTGCTGGACTCCGATCTTTGCACAATGAAGTGAAAGCCGCCTTGGCTGCCCCTCCACAGCCGTGGCCCACCCTGTTCATTCGATGACGAGAGTCCAGAGCCAACACAATGGCTCCCAGTCACAGACTGGCACCCACCCGTCACTCACCATTGACCGCCCAACTGACCCCGGCAGTCAAACGGTGGGCCATCCGGTCTTCAGTTGTCCCGTCAGCTGATGGCGTCAAATCCTGGCAGGTGGGGCATTGCATGCATTGAGTGAAAGGCGCTACATACAGACAGCGGGCTCATGGGACCCCTCGCCAAGGCTGCACAAGTTCGGCTGGCCCTGCCAAGAGCACAGAGTGTGAGGGGCTCTGGCATCAGGGGGGCCTCGCTCATCACTGGCCCTCAGAGGTCACCAGCTCGTCACCCACTGGATGGCACAACAGCATGGAGTTGACTCTCATGGAATGACGGGTCACACGGTGGGCTCCGAGCCACCAAATGCCAATGAACAAAGACAGACATGGCGGCCGACTCAAGCAGTTTCAAGTGTTTATTAAATAAATAAATTCTGTATTGTGGCATTCGTGTGCTCGATACAAACGAACCCGCAGGGGGCGCTATATGGACATTCTGTAAAAAAAATATAAAGTCACCCACTTCATCGAAGAAGGCACTAAGAGCAAAAGCACATAAAATGAGGCCAGGGGTCCGAGACAACACCTGGTGCCCAGGCCAGATTGTCATGCCCCCCCCCCGGTGTCCACAGAGCTGGCGCAAAGGCGCCCCAAAGCCCCCGGGTCAGCGTTTCAGGCCTCGTCACACTCATCTGACCGACCTGAGGTGCCACTAAAGACGTGAACACCAGCAAGAGCAGAAGCAAGAGGGTCCTGAGATCTGAAGAGGTGCCACGCCACCCCGCGCCAGTAAGGACTGCCATTTGTCGGTCCAGTCCCGGGCACAGCCCCTGGCAGGAGGACGCCCACCCCATGACTCCCAGCCTTCTTCCTCAACGTCCACACGCTGCACACCCGAGTTCAGAACAAAGAGACGGGAGGATGGGGGAGGAGGGCGGGCGCAGCAAACCGAGGAAGACGTGGCGAGTTGTCAGGGGGTGCCACCAACTTCAAGGGAAGGCTGGGTAAAGGGCACAGTGCCCAGCCAACGATCGAGTCACAGAGATTATAATGAAGAGTCTTCTTAAAAGGAGGAAAGTGGTCCGGTGCCAAGCTCGGGCACGGGGCAGGAAGGCACATTCGGTGGAGGGTTTCACAGTCTGTAGGTGGTCTCTGCTCCATGGTTACCTGCTCGGTGAGCCAACATCCACCAGGACCTTGGTGTACAAGCGGTCCTTATGAACCTCGACCACTTTGTACGTCAGCGAGTTGATGCCGTCGGTGTCCATCGTCTGCCGCGTTCGGGCAATTCGGTCAAATCTGCAGAGAGAGCGACAAGTCGAGAGTCAGTGGAGGGCAACACATCAAGGGGCAGGCGAGTCGGTGGGCGGGCACAAAGCCAGGCGTGGGGTCACTGGGGCTGCACAAATGATTACTGGCCTTGGGATCATTCGCTTTTACTACAGTGGCACCACCGCCTCGCAGGGGGGCCGCGTACAAAAATACAAATGTGGGTGGGTGTGAAAGGCGCTATATATGAGAGAGAGAACATTTAATACCCCAAACCATACAGCGCCTTGACAGTCTTCCTCACGTGTACTTATGGGGTCTCAATCATCTCAACACCCCACAATGACAAAGCTCAGAATTTGGGCACCTAAACCCCCCCATGGACCACCCACAGCAGTCGAGGCCGTCACTCAGCACTTGGTGGTCTGCAGCCCGGGGTCTTCTTGGGTTCTCCTCTCAGGCCGGGCCACTCAAGGACGTCCAACCCAAAGAGGTGACACCGAGGTGTCCGCTCGGCCCTCCCTCGACCCCGACACGTCTCAGTTCCTGCCGGTGACAAGCAGCCTGACACCAGGATCAGCAGACGTGACGCTCTAAAGGTGACAGGACAGGAGAGTCCTCAATTGTCACATCTGCCTCTTTGGAAGCTCCGGGTGGGCTCTCTCTTACGTGTCCTCTGGCCCGATTGGCGGTCCCTGTGAGTGTCCACAAGGGCTCAGTCAGCTCTACAAGGCCTCTGGGGGGGGCACTGTGCCCTCGAGAACCTTCTGTGCTGCCAGCCACTGAACTGACCACTGGTGGGCTGCAAACATCTCAGTGATGACCAATGGCATGGGGTGGGCTCTGAATATTTTGAATGCATTTGTAAAGATTCCGGTCTTCACTTTCGTCATTCTGGGGTCTTCAGTGTGGTTTAAAGTGGGTGGTGCCAGGAGACCGAGAGTTTAATGGAGGCAGCTCCGCTGTACAGGTCTGCAATGTCGACACCCAGTGAGTTCAGAGAGCAGGGAGATGGTGACACATGGTGCCCGACTGCTGCCAATACACGCCACCCGCCACATCACCAAAAATCACGGCCTCTCCACTTCCCAATATGCCCACACAGTGCCTGCCCGCTATCTGGCCATAAACCGCTGCCCATGTAAGACATGTGTGACCGCCACCAAGTGCTGTGGACCCTCGCTAATCTATGAACCAATTGGCGACGCCCCGCCGTCACACAAACCTGATGCTTCTCCCTGGCAGCCAGGGTGGCTCTTGTTCTCGTGGCGAGTCCTCCATTTGCAAGCCCCCCCCCTCCCCGTCATCCAGTTTAGTGGACTGCGGTGCTCGGGACGGCTTCCATAGGTCTACTGCACCTCAAATGCCATGTGGTGGCACAGAGCGCCGCTCGTTTCAGAGCCACTTATGTTTCTGTCCAACACCTGAGGTGAAGTAAAGACAGCATGACAATGCCAGGCAAAAAAGACTGGCGGGGGGCAGCACATCTCTGCCGTCAGCATTGGACCCTTTTTGAAAAGCTTCATTATTGGGCACAGCCTTGTCTTTGGATAAATAAAAACGCAATGCCAACTGTCATCGAATTTTAACTTCAATACTCCAACATGTTGTAGTGCCAGCAGTAACGGGGGGTCTGCGTCAGGGGCTTAACGCTGGAATCCCTGAAGCCTAAGAAAAAAGTCGTAATGCCAGGCCTTCACACCTCCTCATCAGCGTCTTTTGTGTTGCAGATGTGCCAATCAGCACTGGCAGCCTGCTGTCTCACCCCCCCCCAAATGGACGCACCTGAAGTTCTCCCAGCTCAAGTGGTGTGTGAGGCGCCAGGAGTTGTGTGGCGTATCGAGGGGCATCTGTGTGAGGGGAGGATGATAAGAAACGCAGAACTGAAGCAGAAGCGCATTCATCTTACTGCGATGTTGACAGAATGCCAGCGTGAAACGGGTGACGTGTGAAGACTGCGGTCCAAATATCAAATCAAACCAAAAACCATTCAGTTTACAAGTGGCTGTCAAAGGGTTAAAACTCAGGTGTCCATCGACAGAAAGTCTTCTTGGATGGGAACAACTGGCGCCTTACCAGCCCAAGGTCCCGGGTTCGAGTGCCGGCACTCCGAGTATCGAGCTGCTGAATTACAATACAAGCGCCCACTGGATTTGAGCCTAATGCCCGCTGCCGTACACTCAGGCCCCTTGTCCTTTTATTACTCAGTTTGACCCTCTCAGTGACGCTCACGTGGGACACTGAACTCTCCTCTCCCTCGCCGAGTTGGCGCTGCTCAGCTTCTGCACTGGTAATGGGAAGGGTGCCAGTTCAAATCCCGTAAACGCCAGAAGTGACTCTACTCCGGTGGGCCCTTAACCTGCAGTTACTCCGTCCTGGGTGCGACGTTAACCTGCAGCCAGTCCTGCGTGTAGGCCCCCCCACCCGCGGGGGAACCACCTGGGCATTGGTGGCAGGATTGGCACTCCAGCCACCATTAAAAACCTCTCACTGGTGTGGTGCGGAGGTGTCACCCGCCACATGGCTGCACTCGGGTCCTAATCTGGGATCCTGAGGGGGTTTGTTGTGTGGTGGGTGTGCCGTTAGCCCCCCCATATTCTTGAGTAAAAGCTCACGTGTTCATTTGATATTTGGACTTCACGTCACTCTTGGTAGAACATGGAGACGGTTGGTGCTTTAGTTCTGTGTTCAGCACTTCTTGCCACCCTACACTCACACAGATGCCCCTCGATGTGCACATGAAAGGCTTGGAATGTTCTGAACGACGAGATGATTATTTACACCACACAACTCCTGGCACCTCTCGCCACGATGAAGAGACTTGAGCTGCGTCCGTCTGGGATGGTATAGCAGGCTGCCAGTGCCGACTGGCACATCGGCAACACAAAAAGACGCTGATGAGGAGGTGCAAAGGTTTCTAAGGTGGGCTGGCATTACGACTTTTTTCGTAGGTTTCAGTATTAGCGTCACAGGGTCCTGATGAAGGTCCTGGCGTCTCGCACCGGACTAGCGGCTTAAAATGTAGCTGGCGGTATGAGTGGCAGGGTGGCACAGCAGTAGAGAGACCAAGGTTCGTGTCCTCCATGTCCAGCTGGGTCCCCAGTCTAAAGACCTGCTAAATTGGCCGGTGTGTGTGTGTGTGTGTCCAGGAGCTGCTCCTGCTTTGCACCCGATGCTTGCTGGGATTGGCTCCAGCTGCCCCACCAGCCCACCCTTAGGAGATGAGTGCAGGCCTGTAACAGCTGCACCAAACAAACAAACAAACAAACAAACAAACGAATGCCTAATTCCGGCCAATTCAAAGCCTCTAAGGGGTCTCGGGTGATTTACACTTCCTACTTTTTCCCCAGGGGCTGCGGACGTCAAGATCGGACTTCTAGGAATGCGGTCAGCCTGCTCACCTGGAGGTCTCATTTCACATGAGCCCCTCATTCGCAAACGCGCCAGTGACCGGTGACGACAGGCGTGAGCCGTAAGAGACATCGGGAAACTCCGAGTCTGACACGGCAGCCAAGCGCAGCTCAGAATTACACACAAACACGAAAGGAGTTACCTCTGCGGGTTGGGGTCGTTCTTCGCGTCTCTGTCATGGCGGATCATCCGACACTTTCCGATGACTCCGTCGGGTCGGGAGATCGACATGCCTCGGAAGGTAATCCTGCCAAAGAGCAGCAACAAGTCAGCCTTTGTCACCTGCCGAACCGTCTCCTCGCGACACAAGCAGCAGGCATCATGGCTGCTGGCCAGACGGCCAACTTGAGGAAGACGTGACAGAAAATCGGGGCACTGATAAGGAGGGCAGCCCAGCTAGGTGGCGAGGGCACAAGCCACGTCACAGTAAAAAGACAAGTCACGTACGTACCTGTTGTAGATGTCGTCGTCTTCGCCGCCCCATCCCCAGTAATTATTGGGGAAGCCGTTGATTTTTTCAAACTGCTCCCTGCTCAGAGACGACACCCCTCCGAAGTACTGGTTGTACGGTAACCTGAGAAGAAGAACAAGAGCAGTGAGCCGTCACACAGGGGTCTTCAAAACGGGACGGCACCCTCCAGACAACGCACATCAGGCCACGGGACGGCCGCCGAGTCCTAACGGCGTGAAGATGTCAATGGCAGATCTGCACACGTCTGACCGCTGGCCAGGGTTTGTGGTAACGTGCCGAACGGTCATTGACTTGAGCAGAACGACGTCAGAGCAACAAACCGGAAATGAATGTTCACAAAAGACGCCGTGAATGAGTGCAAGGCTGGTGGGCAAACGGCTACTTAGGGGGGCTTGGGGCCGAAGGTCACACAGGACGGTGATTCATGCAAATGAGCAGCTGAGGGCGTCAATCCCCTCAGAAAGACAATGTGGACGAGGGGCTTCCACCCTCAGAGGACACTTTCAACCAGCGAATCGCCTTCTCCAGGACACGAGTGGAAGCACACAAAGGCTCATGGGAATCGGGAACAAGCTAGCAGGTCGTGTAGCTGAAAGTGACAATCTTAGTAACTAGACAGTGCGAGACACCGTGGCCGACCAAAGGGGCTCGACGGACCAAGTGGTCTCCGGTGGTCACACCTGCCTACACGCTCACCTGAAGCCAAACTTATCCATGGACACCGCCAGGTGCCTCGGCTCCTTGTAGCACTTGTAGATGTTGCGGTCGTCCATTGGGATGAGATCGACGTCACTGAAGACGAAGCAGTTGTAGTCGTACTCCTTCAGGGCCTCCGCGTAGCCGATGTTCAAGAGCTTGGCACGGTTGAAAGTCGCATCGCCGCTCTGTTTTACACAATAAAAGTGCAAAGAGAAAGAAGAAGCAGTTAATGGCACACAAGACGCTCTCCTGCCAGCCTCGCCTTGGCATCAGACACACCTGCACCTCGGGATCCCTCGAACCTGCCACCCTACAAAAGAGCCACTTCACAGAAGCCGTGCAAGGGCACAGTGGGCACAGTTCAGAATCCTGGCGCGCACACGCAGACACACACACACCTGTAAGAGACACACGCTTGACTGCTCATCCATGTCCCCCGCTCACAGCCCTCGGTGACAGTTTCCGTTTCAAAGGAGCACAAGAGAAATCCGCGCGAGGAGACGTTGCGTGCCGTTAGGTGAAATCCCCTGCCGATTTATTACAACATAATTCCGTCGACCGGTCCCTCTGGGCAGTCCCTGGAGGGGCGCTTTGTCAACACGAAGGCCAGCCACATCTGCAGTGCCACACTGGCATCACTTCCTGAACAAATTGAACGGCACAGGTCACCGGAGTCACGCCACCTCGTTAGCAGCTGTCGCTCTAAAATTCAAATGAGAACAGGCCGCTGTCACGGTGTCACCTGCAGACCGAGCTGCGCGTCAGCTCACTGGGCCTCCCTGTTCGGTCCTTGGGGTCTCCCGCAGCTCCAGCTTCATTCGCGCCCCTCGTACGTTTAACTGATCATCTCGAGGTGTACGGCCTACAAAAACCTCAAAGACACGCCGAGTTGCCCACAATTACATTAATTCGCAGTTTGTACCCGAGTGCCATAAACGGCGCAGACAGCGGTACAAAGAGCCCCGCCCTCTCCACCACGTTGACTTGTCTGCTCATCAGCACTCGTTTCTCGTGAAAGGCACTATATTACACGCTATCAAAGGAAAGCAGACGACTTGCCCGATTCTGCCATCCTTTGTGTTGTGGTGCATAAAACTTCACAGACGCTGGCACCCGACCCCTCAGACTCAAACAGTTTGGCACAGCTAGACTAATAAAACAGCACTCACAGCGCTGGCTAACGTGCAGCCTGGCATGGAACCAACTTGACCTACGCAAGAAAACATGAGCCACTTGAATGTTAAATGATTTTAAAATAAAACCGTGAGACACGTTAGAGGAAGGGAGCGCCCCAAGGAAAACGAAGAGTGATGGGGCTAATGGACGCCTTCATCTGGCGGGCACAGGCAGCCCAAGTGACTTGCTCAGGGTCACACTGGTGTCAGTGGTGGGATTTGAACCCACAACCTCAGGGTCTCAAGTCCAAAGCCTTAACCACTATGCCAGACCGCAGAGGGACAAAGGCAGTGGGCACCAGACACCCTGGCACAGTTAGAGTCTTCACGCAGGGCAGAAGCACAGGTGCGTCGAGAGTGAGCGGGACCTGGACTGTCGATGTCATCAACCAACATGGCATCCAGAGAAAGAAAGAAAGAAAGAAAGAAAGAAAGAAAGAAAGAAAGAATAACCAACATTGACAGGAATAGCCACCACACAGCTGTCGAGGTGCACTTGAGCAAAGTGGCACAATAAGCTGGCAGCAGGAACTAAACTCTCGTCAGGTGGCCGTCGCTCAGGAACTCGCTAAAGGTCAGCCACTGCTGGGCTCTGCTGATGTTAATCAGTTTCCGTTTTGTTCTCCTGCGTGTTTAAACAAATCCGTGTCTTGGCGGCTCTAATTTGCATAATGCATTCCTGCACTTTACCAGAGGACCAGTCACAGCCCTCTAGAAGCGCTTGCATTCAGCAAAGAGCACGACAGAAGAACAGAGCGCATCGGACAAACACGTCTGGGACGGACAGTCCAACAACGCACGTCAGAATGAGCGCCTCATCCGACTTTTTCATGGCAACACGTTAACAGCGATAAAGAGATGGCACAGCTTCAGTGAGCCAATAGGAACACTGGAGCATCCAGGCTGACCAGCGCCACACAGCCACAGATCCAGTCACTGGGTGTCACCAGTGCACACCACACGGCGTATGAGAATGGTGAGGAATGGCCCTGGGCATGTGTGTGCGTGTGTGTATGGGCACACTGCTGGCACCCACCTACAGCCATTGTTGACAGCAGCAGGGGGCACTAAACTCAATTCTAAAGGACCTGGAGGCACTGCGCCCCCTACTGGTCGAGGCACTGGGCTCCAAGTCCATGCTTCTCAGGGTTAGCCCTGGTGACCCCCTGAGGTGCCACGGCCGACTTCTCTTGGACTCCTGTGCTGCCACTTCCCAGTTTCGGTGCCGTGGAGTTAATGCAGGAATCACAAATCTAAGCTTGGTAACATTTTTATGAGACGGTACCAAGCGTGAGTGTCAGTTGGTTTTGAAGACTCCCGTCATGCTGTTCTGGTTATTTCATCGAGCACCTTAGTGCGGCTGACCCCCCGAGGGTGTTGTGGCTCGCCAGTGCCGTCTACTTGACTCCTCCACAGTAACATCAAGTGGCGTTTTGAGGGTCCCTAAAGTCCTCCAGCCCATCGCTTGCTTCCCGTGTCTGAGACGACCTTCCTCTCGATCGTCCGCCTTCACACGTATCCCGACCGCGCCGCGCCCCCCGTGTTCCTGACGAGCTCATTTTAAAGCCCCGGTGTCGCCGAATTCCCTTCACCATTCTAAACCCTTCAGTCGCGTCCCCTCTTCATCTCTGAGGGGGCTTCGCTCTTTTGTTCTTTCCTCAACAACTCATGTCCTGCAGCCCTGGAACTTTCCGGAGCTGCTGTGTCCTTTTTGTGGCCTTATTGGAAGACACTTAAAGGAGCAAACTACGCAAAAAAAAGACAAAAGAAAAGGAAAAGAGCAGAAGAGAGTCGAGCGAGTCAAGTGACATCAGAAACCGACCACACGGAGTGCAGAGAGAAGAGAAAGCCGAGTGGCCGATTAAAGGGGACCACTCGGAGGTAGAAGACCGACTGTGAAACTCCAGCACGGGCTCAGCCTAAAGGTGGTGCTTCTCCAGATCAGTCGTCCTGGGACCCTTGGAGTTTGTGTCCCCTCCAGGCTCCCAGTCATTGTCATTTCCCCCATCACTGAATTAGTTTGCCTTTCCTTCCGTTCCTTTTAGGGCCTGGACCTTCGCTTTCTGCTCTCGTTTTAAATGCCGTGACTTTGGCTTTTCCTGCTCCCTTAATTGATGGCGTCCCAACGACAGCAGTGAATGTGGATGGCCGGCCTGCAGGTCCTTCTGCGCGTCACGTGCGCTGGCGTGCAGATCAGTTAATAAAAGCCGAATAAGAAGCAGGGTGGCTGAACTCCTGAAAAGTCAGGCCAAGAACTCCAACATCTTCACGTAACGTCCATTCAACAGCGGACACAGGCCACCGTCACCCGGCCTTCTTCACTTTCTCTCACCTCACCTTCAGAAAAATCCCAACTGATGCCCGCTGGCACAGCCCTTCGCAAACAAACGACTATTGAATCCAAAAATGAGACCCCAGCTCTACAGCACAAGAAACCCCAGGTGTTCACAGGTGAAGGGAAACCAGGTGGGCTTCATGCACTTCCTGATTCAGCATCATCACATTTAGGGGTCTGGCAGGCTGGCACGAGGCAACCCCGGGCAGGGTGCCAGTTCACTGCATGGCATAGCCATTCAAACGCACTGCTTTGGTGATGGGAATGGCAGACGCCGTTAAGAAGCGTCTTATTCTGGGAACGTCTGCCAAAGCGATGAGGGCTCCGAGGAGTTCTTCAAGCCGGCCCTGCGTTGTTCTGTCTCGCTTGCAGCTCTTCACTGGTGACCGTCCGTTTTGTGACTTTGTGCCACAGCACCTGTTGTACAGCAGAGCCCAGACTGCCATCTACTCGATTATCCTGATGTGCCACTCCTGGCTGTGCCAGGATTATGCAGACCTCATGTGGAAGTCGCGCTGGATAAAAGTGTCCCTGAATGAACATTTATTCACTTAGCAGACAGACACCGGGAGAACGTGCCGGAGCCTGGCGAGGCTTTAAACCACCACGCTGCCCCTCACGTCATCTCGCCTACATGTTGAGCGGCTCTACCCAGAGTTTAAAGCTCAAAGTTAAAGGTTAGGTAGCTCAACGGTGAAATACAACGTCATCAAACGTGGGGCCTGTGAGCGCCTTCTGAGCATCAGCCCACCATGAGGCTCTCGCACACACGACTACATACAGCAGTGAAGGTCCGGGGGGCAAACAAACGTGAACGCACACTGAGAGCCGCACAAGAGCGCCACAGGCAGCCATACGTCAAGGAGAAGTCATCGCTGTTGACCCCAAACTGTCAGAGCAAACAACAAAGCACACCAGCGGGCGCGGACGGCTCGAATCCCACCCACTGGGAAGGCCACACACAGTCAACTCCACGAGTGTTTGGACGGAACGCAGTTCTCGTCACTTTGGCTCAATACGTGCCGTGACACAGGAATTGAAATGTGACTGAACTCAAAGGGATTAACAGTTTAGGAATGACAGCCATTTTCATACACGGCCCCCCGTTTTGAGGGGCTCAAACGAATTTGGACATTTGACTGACCAGCTGCTCCATAGCCAGGTGTGCGCCGGCCGGACCCTCATTAACTAATCGAGCAGCTGGAAGGTCTGCAGTTAACTCCAAGTGTGGAATTTGAATTTTGAGGCTGTGAACTCTCAATTTGGGGTCCAAATAGCTGACAGACCACCGTTAGGCTGACAAAACCAAGCAAGCCCATCAGAGAAACACCAGGAGTGGCACATCAGGAAAGAGAAGGAACACCAGAAGGACTGGAAACCCACCGAAGTCAAGTCAAGTGTGCTGGATGATTGCAGAATTCGGTGCTGGGTGAGGAAGAACCCCTTCATGGCATGGAGCCAAACCAAGACCACTCTGCACTGGGGGGGTCGGCTTATCAGTGCCACAGTCTACAATCAAGAGGAGACCTCATGAAGTAAAGGCAGGGGGTTCACCACAAGGGGCAGACCACTGGTGAGCCTCAGGCACAGGAAGGACAGATCAGACTTGGCCAGAAAACGTTTTTTTAGACGTCTGTCCAGTTCTGGAACGATTTTGGACAACTGAAATTCAGATCAATATGAACAGAATGATGGACAGACAAGAGAACAAAATGGCTCACGATCCGATGAAGACCACGTCACCTGTGAGACCTGGCAGAGGCCGTGTTATGGCCTGATTCATCATGGCTGCCGGTGGAAGTCACTCACTGGTGTTTATTGCTGATGTGCCACACTGTCAGCTCAGCTTCAGACGAATGTGACAAACCTGACAGGACGACACTTCACAGCACAGATGGACGACGAGCTAAACACACACTGGGACAGCAAACTAAGGGCTTCTCAACACAAAGAAGTGGAATATTCTTCAGTGGCCAAGTCCGTCAACTGAGCTCAACCCATCTGGACATGCAGTTCACTGGCTGGAGACCAAAGTGATGGCAGAAAGTCCAGCAAACAAGCAGCACCTGAAGACCACCACAGTCGAGGCCTGGCGGAGCAGCTCTGGGGGACGGCCGTGGGCTCAGACTTCAGGGGGTCGGTGACTTTCAACCAAATACTGAGGATGATCTTTCTATTTAGGATCAGGTTAGTCTGTCCTGACAGTTTAGAGCCCCTGAAAATGGGGGGCTCCATGTATAAAAATGGCCGTCTTTACCAAGTGGCTCATGCGATGTTTAAATATCTTAAATTAAAACTACAAACCGACACTCCAATCACATCTTGATTGCTTCATTTCACATGCACCGAGGTTCGGTAGACTTCATTATTATTAAGTTTGCCGCAGTAAAGTACAAAAACAGAAGCCATTGTCCCAGAGATCCAACAGAAACAACAAAGACATCTGACAACCGACGCCATCGCATCAACACAAAGATGAAGACGACGACACACAAAATGACAGTGCAGAAGGTAACACTTAGCGTCGTCGCCACAACTAACAGAGTTTAAAATGCTTACAGCTCTAGGAATACGCGAGTTCTGATGCTCTTTACCTTTAGAAGCTGAAACCTGAGGGCAACAGCTGGCATTTAGAGAAAAGGGGATGTCACCTGTCACACAGAACTGAGTCACCTCAGGTCAGTGACCGACGTCTGCTGTATTGGTCTATCAGAGAAATGCCATTGTCACTCACTCTGTGTCTGTGGTGGTGCTCGGAGCCAAAGTTATGGGAATGGTGTCCCTATGCACATACTTCAGGACCGGACTGAACACGCCATCGTCAGACCAGGCGCCCAGGCCAGCAGCAACGGGCAGCAGTCACAGTTGGTTTTCACTCTTGTCCTCGTGTGGCCAGGCACTTAAAGAAACCGCAGCGTGAGGCGACTTGGATATCGTCTTATTAAATCCCCAGGGAAGAGAAGGGACCGCAACACGGCGACACTCCCCCTTCAGCAGCCTGATAGCTGGCTCACAACCTGCACCCTGGGAGGACATGACGTGTTCTGGTCAAGTGTGGCAGGACAGTGCAGGTGACTTAACAAGTGACAGTGTAGAAAGGAGCCAACGGTAAAAGCAGCAAGGATCATCCCCAGGACCGCGTACTGCATACAGATGCAGAAGGGCGCTTGTCTGATCACCCAATCGGCTGCTCTGCCCACAGTCATCTTGCCATCCTGAAGTCCTCTAAGAAAGCCCTCGCTCAGCTCTGTGTCGCCCAGGCCTGCCCCATATATGACCATGCGCGCGCGCACACACACACACACAAGTGAGAGTACACTGTGCCAAACGACTCGGCTGCACCACCCACCGATGCCAGTCTCAGGCCTTCTCCGTTTGCTCACACATCAAAAGCCTCTCTGCTCGCCACGCCACCCTCCACGTATTCATCTGGCGTTTGACAAAGGGCCTTGCGGTACGACCTGTGAAAGCTGCTGCTATGTCAGGTAAAACTTGACGGGAGCGAGTCAGTGACCTGCTGGAGGGCACACCTTTGTATTACTTGGGTACGTTACCAGCTGGCCCATTTGTGTGCGTTAGCCACTTCTACACCTGGTCTTTCATGTTTGTGGACACACAGAGAATGGACGCGTTATTCTCTCCACAGCAACAGTTGCTACATGCTAGAGATTTCTATTGTGCAGAATGCTGGGAAAAAGTCGAAGACACAAACACTGGGCATAACTTGCTCTCTCAAACAGGCATCGAATGAGACACTGTGTGCCACGCACGGTCACTTAGGTCACGCTCAGGAGAGGCTGCCCTGGATTAACTACGGACAAGTGAAGCAGGAAGAGTCAAGGACCACAAGCCTTTGGGGAGAAGTAAACTCTGGCCTGTGGATTCCTGACCCAAACCAGTGAGGTCCTCCAACGCTCCCCTAGGTGGTCCTCCAAAGACACAGGGGGTGAGGGGATCCTCCTTATTTTAGGTCTGTTCGCCTTGCTGTGCTGAACTTTCCTCACCAGTACAACAATCCGAGCCAGTCAGCCAAGACCAGACCCCAACTGGTATGTCACCGTTACTAAAGTGCACAGACTCAAGGACCCAGCTGGCTGTGCCCCCTCTCAGCCTCCCTGGCTTCGCTCCGCCCCTGAGCAACATGGAGGCAGCGGTTACAATGCGAGGAGGACAAGGGAGCAGAAATCAGCAAAGCACATGGACACGATGATTGAGACAAATGACGGGGCACATACAGAATAGTAAGAGCGTACTTCCACTTTACCGACGAGAGGGCCACCTTGTGCTCCACGTGTCTCCACCTCTGTGCGCGTGCTGGAATACGGACAAAGGGACGGCATCCCCCAGCGGGAAGGACTGGGGCAAGAAAGGAAGGAAGGAAAAAAGAGGGAAGTGTGGGAAAGAGAAAAGAAGAAAAAGAAGCCATTGAGAAAAGCAGCAGCATTCAAAGTCACATCATACCCTCTGCATTGGCCTTCCTCCTCCTCCTCCTCCTCAGACTTTGGGGCAGTCAACCCACTCCACCCGGCACTAAGGTTTACCTTTAATGATCACAGCTTGATTCTAGTGCTTCCCAAATCAAGGGGTCTCACTGTCCTAGTGGGGCAGCGCCCATGTTGGCTCACGTCAATAAAGTACATGTCATCCAAAAGGAGGCACCAATTAACATTCTTAGCAATGCTAAACAAAGACGGGCAGAAGGGGGTTAACATGGTTAAGATCTGCCAGGGGGCTTTATGAGAAAAGCCCTGGGCAGACGGCACAAGTCTCAACCCCTTGGGGGCGTAAGGACCTCACACCTGATGAGCGGAGGCACAAGCAGGCTGTGAGTCACTCTGACGCAAAAGGCAAGGCTGCATGCCACTTCTGAAATGTGTGGGTAGCAAACAGGGATCGTGTCACATGTCTGTTCATGAAAAGCAAATAAAACCACCACCCTGCGCTGTCTGGGGCACCTGGACATTCCTCCTCTGTGCCTGCCCACCCTTCCTTCTCTAACCACCTTGACTTCCAGGAGAATTCTCGCTCCTGGCACACGTCCCCGATCCCCGCCATGACAGCCTTACCTGCTCGATCACGTAGACCCCGTAGTCGATCTGCTGCCGCTGCAGGATGGGGTGCAGGTAGTAGAGCCAGTACTTGAGGTGCTCCTCCCGCTTTCGGAAAGGGATGATCAGCGCCACCTTCTGGACAGCCTTGCACTCCTTGGGCATAAAGCGCCCTCCATCCCGAAGATTTGGATTCTGATTCCTCACATCGTCTAAGCTGATGATGTCAGAGAATTCCACCCGTAGGGGGCCCACTGCACAGAGAGGAAAAACGAAGAACTTCACTCGTATGCAAAAGGCGACACTCATCTCCCATGATGCACTCCGCTCAGACACCAATCCTAATAAACAAACGCAGCTTGTCAGCACGTCGTCTTGGAGTCGGCCTCCTCACTCTGAACGTCTCCACAAACAAACGGTAACCCTAATGAGCCACCTGGAGTTCGGAGACCAAATACCCAGAGACTAGGCGGGCATTCACTAAAGCCCACTTACTTTCATATAGCGCCCGTCACAGGGGGCAGGACTTTGAACGCACCGTTAAAGCTTTGTTGCTGCGTCTCCTGTCGCGCCCCAAGGGTCGTGCACTTCAGTCAGACCAACAGAAGTAAACTTGAGAAGAAGGAACCAGCAAGAGGGCGGATAACCTTCGAGCTGTGAGGAGGACTGTCCGCTGCCTGCTCCGCCACGTACACCTCAGGGTACACCTCAGCTCAGCTCCGCTCCAAACAACACTCCATCGAGGTACGTCTGGAGTAGCTCCCTGGGCGCCGTCCTCCTGGACATCAAGATCGTGACCGTCACGTGCAGCCTGCAGATTCGCGACTACCTACCGCATGACAGGAAGTCTACGTGAGCAGGGGTTTACTTCACACACGGCATAAAACGGTCATCGGCATTAGAACACGAGCTGCTGGTCTGCAAATCTGTCGCATGCCAATGCTTTTGAGGGGACGTTGGGCGAAGGGGCCGTCTTGGACAGGAGACGCCAACAAGCCTGTTCCACCATTTGAGAACTACGGAGAGTGCTGCCCACACAAACGTGCAAGCGACACGACCAGACTGAGACCAGGCTACGTCTGATTCACAAAAGCTTTGAATGTGCGTCAGCATACGAGCCCAGGTCCTGACGTCAAAGAGAAAGAACGCAGGCCACTACCTGTGTAAAGAAAGAAATACTGTCCCCAAAAAAAAAAACCAAACACCTCGATAACCAATCACAGATTCATCCCACACATCAGCACCCCGGAGTGCTGCAAACGGGCGCTGGAAGACCTGAATGACTGATCTTTGGTCGAGCAGGACAACAGAGCCCTACATACGCCTGACAACTCGCTGCATGGACTGTGACTTGCTGCTTATAGACGGTGTCCTACGTCCCCAAAGAGCACAGCGGGCAAAACATAGCTATGGGGTTACGGGTGTTTATGTGAAGATGGGCTGGTGTGTGTGAGAAACACGATCAAAGCTCCAGACGTAAATGACAGGCCCAGTCTTCAGTGCATTGGACACGAGCGGCACCCTGCCATTGGTGAGCGTTTAATGTGATTAGGAAATGTAACTGGCTAGTCACAGAGTTAATATGGAGTCAAAATGTTCGTTACGCTCCCACTTAACGCGAGTGCAGTAAATGTGTGCCAGCAAGACCAACCAGAGACCACACCTGTGAACAAACTGAACCCTGAGTGAAGGGAAATCAAAGGCCAAGCCAGGGAGGTTCTTTCTCGTTTGCTTTTCCTCCTCCTCCTCTCTCCCCTTCTCCTGTCGTGTGATTCTGGGGTAACTGTACCCCAAGGCCTAGACTGTGAAGGCTTTCTGTAATCTGATTTGATAGTTTGATTTATTTCAAGTGGCGTGTCCTGGGCACAGCTTTTCATTCTAAGCCTTTTCTTAACTAGTGACCTGTGCTGCCGCTAATTAACTCCTTTTCCTTTCATTTTGATTGACTTTTTCAACTGAATTTCTTCCTCATTCCCCTAAATTGCTTCACTTCTTTCTTTAAATTGCACCCAAACACAAATGAAATGTGAAGTGAGTGAGCCAACAGAAGACCAACGACGTCAGGGCCGTAAACTCCAAGCAGCTGCTTAACGAGGCGCCGATTCTCTTTAACTCTGTGGCTTGTTGCGGCTCTCATTTTCTCTTTTCTAAGAGCAGCACCTCTGAAATGTTTTTGTGGACCTGAGCACATCGACATTCCCAAGACCCTCACCTTTTTTGTACGATGGACACAGTTTGCTGGTCCCGTTTTGGCTCATTTTGTATCTCGTCTTTGTTTGGCTGCTAATTAAGGAAAGAGAAACAATGAAGGGCTCTGAGTCTTCAACAGCAAGTCAAAAGGCGCTATATAAATAAAATATATTTTTTAATGAAAATGAATGGAAAAGAAGTGAATTAGTAGCAAAAGCAGGTCACTAATTAAGAAAAGGGGAGAATGAAAAGCTGTAGCTACCACTGAAACCTGGGACCCCTGATTTACAGCATTACTTTTGTTAATATTTTTGCAGCATGGATTGCATTTTGCACACAACATGTGTACTTTTTTTGCAATATTGACTGTAATTTTTGTGTTTTAATAAAAATACATCGCCAGTACTTACAGCCTGCACAGTGCACGACCTCTCTGATTTATCACATTCATCATCATTACCTAACAAATTACCAGCAGAATGCCCGAGGGCGACACTGCGACATAATATTTCGGAGCACAGAGTGGTTCTCCCAGTGTCAAACACAAGACAATCAGCAAGAATTCCTCTGAAACTGGACTAACTTGTATGGGCTACACAAACCGTGTCAGCTCATTAGCCGGTCACAGTACACTTACCGGTATCTCTAAAGGCAAAGCCAACCACCAAGTTAGCAGGAAAAACGAGCAGTTGGGAAGAAGAAAAGAGAAAAGTGACGGCTGGAGGCCACAACACTAATTCTGGAGCCCATGAAGCACGAATCAGCCGTTAGTTACTGTGCCTCGCTCCATGCCACGCAGCCTCTCCGTCCAATAATGTCACAAAAACTCCTACATGCCTCGGGGCTCCCCCTCACAATCCACGCAGTGCCATTCAATGGCTCCAACTAGCAGGGAGCACACGCTCGCCCCTCTCCAGCCTCTCGCTAGTAAAGTCCCTGGCACACACACTTCTAATTCTGAGGCTTTCTACTCCACATCTTCACCAATATCTGCTCACCTCAAGTGTTGGCATCGGGGCTAGGGGGACCAAAAAAAAAAAAACCACAAACTCCACTCCCTCCAAGATCTCCAACCCGGAGGGGCTCAGCTCGGCCCAACTTCCATCTTGCCACCTCAGTCCTGCCTGTCACTGTGCCAGCCCCAATGGGACCTAACATATGCTGAAATGACCCCCATTAAACTTAAGGCTCTTCATCAAAATGCCCAGAGGCCAACTTGGCCGAAAGCCTCTCTACAAAAATGACACCTTTAAGCCTTAAAACTACACTCTCGGAGTTACCAAAACTTATCGCCTAAACGATTTGATGACACCTACTGCCCACTTGGCAGCCTCGACCTTCTGTGCCACTGCACCCCCGACCCCGTTCATAAGACCTTTCCAAACTTGGGGCTCCAGTTTCCACCGCCTTACTGCCTCCCCGTATTCTCCGGCCCCCGGCTCGACTCACCCAGATGCGGCGGATTCTCTGGACACGCCGGCAGGTCCACGATTGGGGGAGCCGCCGCCGCCGCCGCCTCTGTGACCGGAGGGGCCATGGTGGTGGTCCGAGGTTGGGCAGGGACCCCAACGGTCCGACTGGATATCTCCGTTACCTGCGTGTCCACGTCCTGGTGCTGCTGGTTCTGAACGAAGATCTTCTCTCGCAGGCCCTGGAAAGTGTTGAAATAGTAGAGCAGGCTGACTGAGAAATGGAGGACGCAGACGACCACCACCACGCTACAGGTCTTCTGGAGGCAGCTCCCCGGCAGGGCGAGGCCGTTCACGGCGCCTGACATGTCCGTTCCCCACCTCCGCTCACGAACACAGAAACGGCGCAAAGGTGATGAGCTTCGCTTCACGTAGCAGCCCCTTCGTGTAGAAGCGCTCGACAACTGGCGCTGAAGGCGACGCTCGCCTAAGGACACGACGCGCTCACTTCCTGCTCTGAGTTTCGTCTTCCTCTTTGGCCGAGTGGGGGGGATGGGGGTGTGTGTGTAACGGGGTGTAAAGCAGCGGCTTCGGCAAGGGGCGGGGACTTGGGGGACGCCACGCCCCATTCACTAGAAGGCGCTCACTGACACTTCCCTTGAGCGCGCGCGTGCGCGAAGGGCTTGTTTGAGTCCTCCTCGGTTTGAGGTGGCGATGGGCGCGGCAGAGAAATCGTGTCGAGGGAAGAGCCGAGGGACCTCAACGAAGGCGGAGGAGAGCCTGGCGGCGGCTGGCATACACTGATTTGTAGCCGCTTCAGTACGGAGTGTCGCGTAGAAAAGGAGGAGGAGGGTGTGATGGACTTGGATGACTGTTCTCAAGATTAGGGTACAGGGATCGAGGAGAGGAAAAGTGACTTAAGTGTGAGTCGGAATAGGAAAAGGAAGGGGGTTAGGGTTACGTAAAATAAATCCTTAAGTTTACAAAAGAAGATGGACGTATTAACGTTAGTCTAAAGAGTTAAAAAAGGAGGTAGGAGAAGTGGCTGAAATGTTAAGAGATGGGGACTTGCTGATAGGAACAAACACGTAAGGTGTTACAGACTGAAAGTGTCTGCAAGAAAATGGTGAGCGAAAATGAAAGATAGGATAACGAGGAAGAGTGAGAAAAATCTTAAAAGAAAAGGACACGCCAGTGGAATTAAAAGGCCCCTTACAACAATTCACGCTCATTGGCTTGATGGTTTGTCTGTTTTGTTGGAGTTAAAGTTACAATGTGGTACAAAGTGTTACCCGGTCACCCCGAGGTATGGACACATTGCAGCGGTCAGCAGGGGAAGGCAGAGATCACCACCGATTTGAAAAAATGTCGGACTGAGGGTGCAGATACAATGCTGTAGTTGTGGTGCTCAGCGTAATGAGGATGTCGAATGATTACGTAAAAGGGCTGCTCAAATCGAACCGGCAAAAACAATGAATAATATTAGCTAATCAGTGAAAAACACAAAAAGAAAAGGACAAAACTGATCAAATAGTGGAACCAACAACAGTCCAGATTGTGAACAAAATATTAAAGTGCTAGAAATAGAGAAACGGGTCCTATTTAGTACTTTCTCCTATACGAAGTGTTGGGAAAGTATTGCAATCCTCCAAAACTTCGGCGTTTTAGACCTCCCTGATTTTTGGAATTGTGTCTGTGTGTGCAAACACGATAACCTGAGTCCGCTTTCACTTTGGTCAACCACATTTTGCATACAAGTATTCGGTACAAAACGTCAATTTCTATCAGCGTTTGGGCTATTCCCATTAACAAGAAGTGCTAGTTTACCTTTTATTCATGCAGCTGCACAGTCCGATTTATTCAACTTTACTTTTAAAATAATTGATCAATATATTATTGATTTGATTTGTTGTTGATGGTTCTTTAATGTACATCATATACAAATATCATCCTGGTCTTGCGGTTTACTCCTCAAATGTCCATCCCCATATCTGAGTTTACGAGAAGGTGGTGGGGACAGCACTCCCGGTTTTTGATGATGTAGTCAGTTGCACCCATCAAGTGAAACACAAAACAGAAAAAATAAAGATAATCGTGACGGGAGCTGAGAAGTCGCTGGATTTTAAAGATATGTCTTAATAAAAGAGGCAGAAGGTGAAGCTGACGGGGTTGATGGTTAGTTAGTTAGTCAGTTGGTGTTGATTATTCTGCAATGGAGAACAAGGAGTTTAATAGCAAATGGACAGGAATTTAAAGGATTCATTAAACACCTTTCAAAAGAAGCCAGAAATGACAGGACACGTGTGTGTGTGTGCGTGCGCCAGGATTCTGAACTGTGCCCACTGTGCCCTTGCGTGTGTGTGAAACATGGCTTCAAGAAAGTCTAGATTTTGATATAAAAGGTATGATTGGGGTGGCACGGTGGCGCAGTGGGTAGCGCTGCTGCCTCACAGTTAGGAGACCCTTCTGGGTTCACTTCCCGGGTCCTCCCTGCGTGGAGTTTGCATGTTCTCCCCGTGTCTGCGTGGGTTCCCTCCCACAGTCTAAAGACACGCAGGTTAGGCGCATTGGCGATTCTAATGTGTCCCTACTGTGTGCTTGGTGTGTTGGCCCTATGGTGGGCTGGCGCCGTGCCCGGGGTTTGTTTCCCGCCTTGTGCCCTGTGTTGGCTGGGATTGGCTCCAGCAGACCCCCGTGACCCTGTAGTTAGGGTATAGTGGGTTGGAGGTTATGATTGTGTTTGTCAGGAGGGTCATGGTGGTGTAATATTTCTAAAACTTGAGGGTGTAATATTAGAATATAAAATCATTGAGGAAGTGTCCAAATGATCCGTTTTTATAATCCTTGTAACAGGTTGGCAGAGGAGTCGTTGGATGAACCAGCAGTACAATGAGGAGGTAAGCTGATATGGGGAGGCGACTTCAATGCCTTGTGGGGTAAATGTAATGATAATTATTATGGGATGGTAAATGAAGGGATAATGGAAAATAGAAATTTAGGCATGAATTAATGTTAGAGCAGCTGACATTGGTCTCAGGTTCAACAGCAGGGATTTGCTCTTGAGAAGCAATTAGCGAGACGACCAGAGGTAGTGACCACCGTCATCTGATTGTAACTAAAACACGGCAGGGTAATGGCATCAATGAACTGGGAGAACTGGGAGAAATGCAGAAAGTGGATATGAATGAATAATGATGGTGCTGTCTTCTGTCTGCTTTGGAAGGTGCTGAACACTTGGCAGGGGGGTAAAGAGTAGGAATTAAAAAAAAAAA
>JANRMT010062835.1:579269-592547 GCA_026402145.1 Polypterus bichir lapradei | reverse complement strand
AGTGCGTCTCTCGCGCTCTGACAGTTAAACTTTAGCGCTACGAGGGACTGAACAGGCGACACCAAATGCTTTACTAAGCACATCTTTGACAGAAGTCGGTGGCACTGAGACGTTTCTAGTCTTTTTGAGCAGCACTTCGGACTTTGCGGCGTCGCCATCAGGACGCAGACGGCTGCCCTCGCGGCTCTGGAGATTCAGGACTCACCGTTGAAACTGCCGGCCTAATCTGCGCAGCGTGGACTCCACTGGCAGTGATGGCGTTTTGTGGCTCAGTGCCCTTTGCCCATTAGAAATAGTCAACAACTGTGTGGTTTCTTTATTTCTGAAGTGTCTTTATCAGGTTCTCATGTGTGTCAAAGCTGAATCTGCGCTCTCCTCATTCTTAATAAATTCCAAGACCAAATGGTGAGCGTTGGTTTTCGGAGTCTGCGTCTGCTCTACAAGACAACTGAAGTGTGCCCGGCGGGGTGTGGGTTTTGTTGAGTTATACACTTGGCACCAGATGCCCGTTTACATTTGAGATCTCTCTAAATGAACGATAAGAGGCAATGGGGGGGGGGAGTGTTGTGGTGACAGAGCCGTCGTGACCGTCGTATTCTGCCAGTCGCCGTTTGTGACACGTCTGTCATTCATAGATTAAAATGTGTTGATGGGCCACAATGCCACCTGACAATTCAGTCGAGTTTTTGGAATCTGCTGATGCCAGGCGGAGTTCCAAGGAAGCTCGATGAGTAAGAAATGGAAACGTCAAACTGACATGCGCAGCGGAGATGAAACACGGAGGAGACGTGCGCAGTTCAAAGTGCTCAAAGCCAACATTCCTCCATACTCGATGATGGCCGTGGTGGTCCGGGGAGGCTCCCTGTGGCTGAAGGGTTTTGTTCCCAGTTTTGATGTTTTTTAATGCCCGTCTATAAATGCCAAACTGGCCACGGCGTATTTCTACAAAGTGAGGCAGGAACTGAGACGCGTTAGACGGGTGACGATTTGTCCAGTTGTGTCTTCAGACGGCTCCTTCCTAATCAGCACACAAGCGGGCGACACTCCTTGTGCTCCTCACTAGTTGTCTTCCTTCAGGTGCCACTAAGGCTGGTGTGACTTTAGTGGGTCTCATTGAAGAAGTCGGCCGTTTTGCAGCCCCTCATTAAATAAATGAAGACCTACAGATAGGCAGCTGAAGTCAGAAGTTTCCATCCCCTTGGCAGCATCTTCTGTCGTCAGTAAAACATTCATTTCCAGTGTTATGCCGATGACCCCCCAGCTCCACCCCGCTGGTAAGCCCACCTCTTCTTTTCCACCATCTTCACTTATTGACTGCATTGCTGAAATTAAATCCTGGTTTGCTTCTTAAACTAAAAAGTGAGAAAGCTGAGGATCTCCTCACTGGTCCAACGTCCTCCTTCTCCAAAGCTGATAATCCCTCACTTGTCATTGAAGAAGCTCAGGTCAGGAGTCGGGGAGTCCATCTTTCCAATGTCTGACCTTCTTCATGTCGCCATTCCCTCCTGTGACCTTAGATCTTCCTCCTCCTCTTCCTCCTCCACCCACCTGAGCGTCGCCCTCGCCCATCTAATCAGCAGTCGGCCGCTCTGGGACTCACTGCCGACTGAGTTTAGAAATATCGAGTCATTCTCGACTTTCAGATGAAAACTTTTCATTTTGCTTTTCATTTGTCTATTTTCTGTGTTCTCTGCTGTTTGAAGTGTTGTTTGTAATGTGCTCTTTTATTTATTGTTTGTTCGGTGTCCTTGAGTGCTTCGACAGGCGCCTTGTGTCAATCTAATGTGTTATTAGGATTATTACTGTTGTTCTTATTATTATTATTACTCTGCGGTGGGCTGGCGCCCTGCCTGCCCGGGGTTTGTTTCCTGCCTTGTGCCCTGCGTTGGCTGGGATTGGCTCCAGCAGACCCCGTGACCCAGTGGTTAGGATATAGCGGGTTGGATGATGGATTATTATTACTGTTATTATTATTTTTATTATCCACTTGCGTTCCTTCCAGCTCCCTTTCTAGGCCCTCCACACTTTCCGCTAATTTGCCTCCTCCTTTTAGACGTCTGCTCTGCGCAGGATGGAAGTCATTTTTTCCGCGTCCTCCGAGTGTTTCACTTTTTTTTGACCACATCACAATTCCAGGGGGGTCACAAGTTTCCATACACTTTGCTAACTGGGACTTTAAAAAGCTCAGAAGATGACGTCAAGCCTTGAGGCGACGAGACAAGGAGCCCCTGATGATCGCAGAACATCCGCACGTGGATGGAGGTTAAGGCCGACCGTCAGAGTTTACTGGACATGATGGGACAATCAAAAGAAATCAGCCAAGACCTCACAAAATAAAATGGTGGGCCTGCGCACTTCAGCTTCATCCGTGGGAACAATTTCCAGGGGGCTTTGGTTGGTGTGTGTGCGCCAGGGGGCGTCGCTTGCCTCACCCCTTTCTGCTGTGCCGCCTTCACGAGTGGCCTGGCGCCTGGCGGGTATCCCTTGCGCTTCACGCGTCAGTTTTTGACTCTGGGGGGCTCCGTTAAGGGCAGAACGCTGCGGGGTGTCACCGTCTCAATGCTTTGTTTGCGCTGCGAGTTTCGTTTCGGAGACCCTCAGTCCTGAATTTTAGCGGTAAGAACTGAGCGGCGCTGCTTCACATTTGGGGGATGCCTGGCAGAAATGAAACCCAAGCATTACTCAAGGGGGTCTCAGCGAAAGCACAAACACGAGTCAGGTGGGACATATTTGTGCACAGAGCCTGAAATCCATGCACGAGTGAAGCCAAAGCTCTTCTTGGAACATCCAGCCTGGGACAGCAGGGGGCGCCACACACGTCCTGACGAGCTCACCTCAACAGAAGACCCTCAAAGTGTGACGTTAGGCGCAGGCGCCTCTCCCACCACCCCACGTGTGTATTGACAACAACAACGCCCCCAGAACCCCTCAAACAAAACCTCCATCTTCTTTTGAGGCCAAGGAGAAGAAATGGCAGAAAAGCCCAAAGCCTGACCGTGACGTCACTTAGAAGAGCAGCCTGATGGCGCCCACCGGAAAGCCTGTGCTGGGATGGGCCCACCGTGTTGGCTTGAGTTTCTGAAGCAGAGAAGAGGGGGATGCTGCCTGTGGATGGAGGTTGTCAGGGGGTCCCCCAGGCGTCTTTCTTGGACCCTCCACTACTCTTTGTAATTTAAACTTCACAAACTTGTCAGATTCACGGATGAAACTAAAATTTGGACGGAGGCAGCAAAACCAATTCAAGAGGACCTTCAGAACTGGGAGACCACCTGGAAACTGAAGTGTAATGTGGAATAGGGCTACGGGTGGGCAGCAGGGACCCCCAATTCTAAATACAAGATGGAGGAGACCACTGAAGAGGACTGGTGGGTTTACGTCAATGGACCGTTCTCGAGCAACGTGCAGAAGTGATCACAAAAAGCCAATAAGGAGCGGCTGAATGTAAAGGAAGGGACGTCACGCTCAGACTGCACTAGTGAGACCCCCAGCACTTCTGGTCACCACGACACAAGAAGGACCGAGGAGCACAACCAGGAGCATCATGGGACTGAAGGTGACGTCCTGCCGTGACGACGGGACACTCGGAGACTGCGGGGCCTCATCCGGGTCATCAGGGTCCTCAAAGCCATCGATGAAGAAGTACTTGAGGACAGCTAGTGGTGACTTAGGGGAGGTGCACATAGAGAGTTGGGGGAATTGGGAACAAACCACTGAGACGTGGAGCCGAGACCCTTAATGAGGGGTCTGCAGGAGGGTCAGGGAGAGCCGAGCTAAAGTGACACGGCTGGGTGAGGGTGAGGGTGAGGCCTCCTCTCGTCTGTCAAACTTGTGATGTTCTTATGAATGAAATCCCTGAAATCTCCCACAACGTGAACTGGCTTTACGTCCATTAAGAGCTCAGGACAAGGAGAGCCTCGTGGCAAATCATTTAGGATGAGGACCACCAAGTAGAGTGGCGGGCAGCAGGACTCGAGGGGCTTGTGAAACTGATTGTTCTCCTGCTCTAACACTCATGTGGTCCTGTGATGAAGAGACAGACGTCTTGAAGTGGACTCCGGCTTATTCTGCGCATCACAAAGTGGCAAAAAATACCAAAATAAAAAACAACAAATCAAAAGAAAAGAAACTCGACGTGAAGGCAAACAGCGCCTTCTGCTGGCCGACCTGACAAGGGGCCCAGGTGACGGCGGAGCCCTCAGACGATGACGACTTGCAGGCCCACTGACTTGTGCACTGCCAGGGGGTCTCAGGTGCCACCTCCCTGATGGCAATCACAGAACATTACTGAGTGCTGGCGAGGAGGAGGGCAGCCGTGAGGGAGACGACGACATGATGGGCACCAGTGATGGCACAACAAGAAACCCCACAAAATGGAGACGTCTCCACATACAGCCCGGTCACACGGGTGACCTGAACATCAGGGTGGCGAGCTGGCAAACCCCACTACTGACACCTGAGTGACCCCAAAGAAGCAGAGCAAGTCACCTCGCCTGTCTGCGCTCCTCCTGGTAAAAAAAAACAAAAGAAATGTCACCAGTCGTGCCAGAAATGTGGCGCTAAAGGTGACTAAGGCCAAAAGCACAAAGGCTACTGAACGTCCCTAAATCTCCAATTTGTGTTCAGCGGGCAGAGCTGACTGGCATGAGGATGGCGGCCACTCGGGAAGAAACAGCAGAAATGGCGTTGAGCACATCGTGAAAAACTGGAAACCTTCGACGACGACAGCAAAGTTAAGTCTTAGCTGGACATTCAACTTGTGAAGCCCCCAGCAGTCGTATGGCATGCGGGTTCACGAGTCCCGTACGGCGGACACGACGGCTAATTCTATAGAGCCACACGGGGGGGCATACGCAGGACATTAAGTGACACTACAGCAGTGCCAGGCGCCGTGCCGTGACTGCTGGAAGCTTCTCTTGGTGTTCCATCCAAACGCATGGCCATGTAAACGGAAAGAATAAGAGAAGGTGACTCCATCACAACATGACGTCCTGTAGGGGGGCAAAAAACAACAAAAATCACACAAAAGACAAAAAGGTGAAACGACAGAGCGACGCAGAACTCAACTCCTGCCTGGAAAGCCACCGGGAGCGACTGAGTGACGACTTCTCACCCTCAGTGACCGAGTGGGGGGCTTCGCTTTTATGTCTGCCGGTCCGCAGCGCCAGGCTGTTAATGGAGACAGTGAAGACGCTCAAACTTCTCGAAGCGAATGGAGACAAAGCGTCGGCCGTGCAGTTCGGACTCTGAGTGACTGTTGTGCCGTGAAATCCAACGGCCTTGGCCCTGTCGCGTTGACACCGTCCATACCTGGGGGCATAGGAGGTGACGAGCGCCCCCTAAACTTCACAGTCATGTCCTCTGTTTTCAAAGAGGGTACACCAGCTGGCCTCCCTGCAACGTGGCACCTCGTCCTGTCTGTGAGGAGGGAGGCCAGTCAGGGGGGGTGTCATCAGCAGGTGGGGGACTCTGTGCTCACGGTCAGGAACTCATCTTGACTGGCTGACGTCTGAGTGCCCGAGGCGGGTGGCGTAATCCGCGGAGATAAACGCACAAAGACACTGCTGGCCCACGAAAGTGAAGTGAAATATTCGGAACGAGAGCAGGCCATTCAGCCCACCTAAGCTCGCCAGGCCTGCCCACTCGACTCGACTAATAGTTAGGTAGATAGATACTTTATTAATCATGAGGAGAAATTCACATACTCCAGCAGCAGCATACTGGTGATAAAAAATATATGAAATTAAAGATTGATAACAATGAAAGTATAACCCTAACCCTAACCCTAATATAACGGCAAGTGGAGTTTTGAGGGTCCTCCTGCCCACCACACTACGTGGTCACTTATTCTGTGTCTGGGGTCCTCTATTTCCTAACGTTTGTGTCAACTTTCCAACTGTGTCCCCCCCGTGCTCTCGATGAAGTCATTTTAAAGTCACCGTCTCGGCCCACTGGACTGACTGATGCCCTTCATCGTTATAAACACTTCAGTCAGGTCTCCTCTTCAGCTCTTTTCATTTTTCCTCATCACTCATCCCCTGTAATCAGCCTGGTTGCTCTTCTCTGGACCTTCTCTTGTGCTGCTGTGTCTTTATGGAGACCCAAACTTCACCCAGGACTCCAGATGAGGACTCACCTGTGTGTTTTAAAGCCTCCTTGGACTTTTAGTCCACTCGTCAAGGCGCTATATAACCTGACATTCTGCTAGCCTTCTTCATGGCTTGTCTGCCAGTTGATAGTCCACTGTGACCCCTAAATCCTTCTCTTGAGGTGGACTCTCAATGTTCAGACCTCCCATTGTGTATTGAGACCTCACATTCTCACCTCCTGCCTGTAATTCTTTACTTTTACTGACATTAAATGTCATCGTCCACCACTCTGCCCAAACCTGTCTGCTGCCTGCGATATCCCGTGCAGTGGGGAGCGGCCCCAGCCTACACGCTGATAGTCCACGAGCCGAACAGGACCAGCGGAGATGATGAGACACAGACAGGAACTGAAGGGCGAAGGGTGCGAGTTGAGTTCAGTGCAATAAAAACGCAGAGATGTCAGGTGGGCTTTGATTCACAGGCCCTCAGCACCGACAATAAAAACAAAAAACTCGTACAAAACTTACACACACACACACACACACACACTCCAAATATGAAGGTACTCTTCTTACTTCATCGCGGGCTCAAGAAGCTCCTGCAGTGGGAAAAAAAAAGTCAAACAAAGAAAAACAATCAAGTGTGTGTGAAAAGAAAACACGCAGCTGCAGCCATCCCAGCATCAGATGAGTGTCCACACCGCCACCATCACGGTCACTCACAGGGACAGGACTTCACGTGCAACAAGAATATCCACAAAGCCGCCAAATCCCGACTGCTCCTCCGATCGCTCAGCGGCGCTCCCTCCTACCTCGCCGTTAGGTCCACTGACGCCCCCTGGTGGCCGGCAACATCACCCAGCCAAGCTGCCACCCCAGTGTACCCCTCGCACCTCTCCAGGTAGACGCTGGCACGTTCACACCACGTGCCCCGGTCACCTTTGTATTTAAAAGTCGGGTGTAAGCCCACCCGACCCTCGCCAAGCACACCAGTAAGTAAATCAGTTATTCACAGCACGGGATCCCCGTCTCTGACTCAGCCCTCGTTACAAAAGCACCTTAAACCGCCTGCGAGGACACCCGTGCTGGCCATTAGGGCGGCTCCACGTGTGCCCGGACAACACAAACGGTAAGAGTCCTTCCTTTACGCCACCATACTTTTACCCTTAGAAATAACGCTGCTTGGTTTACGGTTTCTTTAACTTAAGTTTGTTAAAAGCGGAGTCGAGTTACCACGCTGCCCAAGTCCCTCTGTGATGATTCAATGAATTCCAGCTGATCTGCCAGTCCGCCTGTCTTGGTATCATCTTCGCCAGCCTGTCCCTTCTATTCCTATCCATCCATTCATCCATCCATCCATTATCCAACCTGCTATATCCTAACTACAGGGTCACGGGGGTCTGCTGGAGCCAATCCCAGCCAACACAGGGCGCAAGGCAGGAAACAAACCCCAGGCAGGGCGCCAGGCCACCGCAGGGCACACACACACACCAAGCACACACTAAGGACAATTTAGAATCGCCAGTCCACCTAACCTGCATGTCTTTGAACTGTGGGAGGAAACACGGGGAGAACATGCAATCTCCACGCAGGGAGGACCCGGGAAGCGACCCACTGCGCCACCGTGCTGCCCTATTCCTATCTAAATCATTTCTATTATTAAAATTAGCAGCGGCCTCCACAGTGCCCCCTGCTGGTCACCACTCTTAACATCAGCCAATTCTGATGAGAGTCGTCACACCATCACCCTCTGCTTCCTGTGTCTGAGCCAATGCCACACAGCACACTCTGACCTGCCACATCTTGTAGTTCTATACCCACTCTCTCAGGTGGCACCTCATCAAATGTTCTCTGAAAGTCCACATCAATGATGTCATCTGCTCCCCCCGCTTGTCCCCTTTTGTCGTTTCCTCACAGAATTCCAGCACATTCTTTGCATTTTGTGGGGGTGACTTACCAAGAGGTGGGGTCACATGTCTGTCACTGCCCAGGCAGGCTGGCACTTCACTTGGTCGCCTTGCTGGCTTTTGCTTTCTTCGTTGTATTTTTGATGGATTGCTTCTGCTTTGAAGATTACGGTTAAGGATTCCGTTTCTGGACTTGACGTTTTCCTTTTTGAGGTTTTGGATTCTTCATCTTGTTAGTTTTGTGTGTGTGTTTTGTTTTAACCCTTTAAAGTGATTTGGATTCCAAAGCATCCATCAAAGCTAAAGCACATTTTGGCCCCGTGTAGGCCGAAGCCGGCCAGTATGGTGGGAGCTCTGGAAGCCTCGTCCCCGGGCA
This sequence comes from Polypterus bichir lapradei, assembly GCA_026402145.1. Classification (NCBI taxonomy): domain Eukaryota; kingdom Metazoa; phylum Chordata; class Cladistia; order Polypteriformes; family Polypteridae; genus Polypterus; species Polypterus bichir. The sequence goes on along the minus strand of JANRMT010062835.1, from coordinate 584,179 downwards.
GGCTGCTTCCCGGCTTATTCCTGGAGGCCATTTGGTGTCAGCCACCTGCCCTGACCCCGCATTTCTGTCATTGCCATGTCCTGCTGAAGCTGTCTGTCCCCGTGTTTGTCACAGATGATCAGCAGGGCGGAGTCGGAGTGCGAATGTGGGAAGTGAATCTTCAGCAACACGATGTGCTTGTGTTGTCAACTGGCATTGCCAGCCTCATCCTCGACTGCCTGCCTTGTGATGTCCCCCTGGGTCTTCAAACCACTCGTCACAGAGGGTGTCTTTGATTTGTTGACCATCTTTAATCTCAGTGCCAGTGACTTGTGCAGCTCCTCGCCTTCCCTGGTCGTCGTTTTCACAGAATGTCTCACAAGCCTGTTGTTCTCACGAGACCCTTTGGCATGGCCGTCCCAGTCGCAGGCCTTGGTGTCTCTGAGCTGCACAGATGGTCCCGTTGTTGTTCTTCTGCGGTGTAAGAAGTTAGACGAACGAGACGAGACCCCCAACACGTGCTGTACACGCGGCCGCTGAGCCAGCATGGAAAAGGCAAATAAACACAAGAAGGAGGGGATTGTAAGGCAGCGGCTCCGTCACCCGAGTGGCTTTTTGATGGCATTATGTGCTGTGGCCTGCAGGTGGCGCCACTGAGCCACGCCGCACCCCACCTCTCTTTCCTTTGCAGTCATTCCTTCTCTTCTCTTTTGTTTCTCGTTCTTCTCCTCCCCCTGAGCTCTGTGGGGGGCTCCCTTCTAAACCCCACCTGGTGGCCAAACCAATCATGGCAAGTAAAGTGAGTCCTCATTATCACTGTCTCCAGGATGTCATCTCCCACTTAGCTCCTCCTGGCACAAACACAACAGCGCAGCCTTATGGGACCCCAGCTACCTTGTTGCCATGAGGGCATCTATCCAGGCACTCGCCACGTGGGATGCTGCCCCCACAGTGTATGGGTGGCAGTCTCCACCTGTGCCACATTTCTGGCCTCCCGTCTGAGAAAGTTGTTGCTTCTCCAGCCTGGTCGTCCATGTGCTATGCTGGCCCCCCCAAGCCGGGTCCACTGCTGCTGCAATGCCAGTCCTGGTGCACCAGCTGCCACAGGGCTGTGAAGGGGAATGTCACTCCTCCCTTCCTGACCACCCATCATACTGGATGCTGTGCCAGTTATGGGAATGGAGTCCATCCTGGCAGGGATGCCAGTCCATCATCACAGCGTTTACTCTGAGACTGAGGCTTTGGGACAGCGAGGTTTGGGACTAATAAGGAGGTGACAAGTTGAAATGACAAAAACAGGTGAGGCCATCAGGCTCAACCAGATAAGGAGACTCAAAAAGATCGAGTTGTTCGAGGGCAAGGATGGCTCAAGGATCGCCAGTGTGCCAACACATGTGCCAGTGAATGTTCCCCAATGAGAAATCAGCTGAAAACCACATGTGAATGCGTGTCACCTCGGATGTCACTGTCAGATGTCTGTGGTGGCTCAGGAACACTTCAGCTGGTCAACACCATTCACAAGTTAAGGCTTTATTGTGCCAAGCAGGAGCCGAACATCAGCACTGCCCTGAAGCGCCGGGCACTCCTCTGTGGGCTCAGTCACATGTGACTAGGACAGCAGGACGGCAGAATTTCACTTTGTGGTCCGACGGGTCAAACAGAGTTTGGAAAAAACAGCAGTCGTGTTCTCTGGCCTGCGCCTGTCATGGTATCGGGGCGTGCCAGTGTCCATGGCATCTGGGAGGGCACCATTAAGGTAGAAGGCTATGGAGCACCAGATACTGTCAGCCAGGCCCTGTGACGCCTCTGCATTTTTCAGGGGGACAACACCAAGGTGCATTCTGCCAGATTATGAGGGCATGGCTGTGTAAGAAGAGTGTGGGCACAAGACTGGCCTTCCTGCCAGCCTGACCCATGTGGCACATCATGACAGACACAAAGCAGGAACAAAGGCCGCGTACAACTGAAGGCTTGTGCAATGAAAGAATGGCCTGGTTTGTGTGCCCAGACACTTAATAAGTGTCACTAAAAGACGAGATGATGTGACACGATGGCAGACACTCGCCTGGCGCAACTTTTGTGTTGCAGTTATTGAACCAGACAGGAGTGGAGATCTTCAAAGAACATCGAAATCCCAAGGAAAACATCAACAGATGTGTTGTTGGAGTGTTTACAGTGCAGGGAAGGTGAAGAGGAAGTCCTCCATGCCATTGCCACACTGTCCCATTTGGTTTGTCACATATGTGTCATTAACTTAAGTCAGGTGAGGAAATCTCAAAAGACAACACAACATGATAGAAAAAGACATCAGCAGCCCAGAGCCCATAAGATACACCCGGGGGCACAGGAACTCAAATCTCGGTGGCCTGGCGGCGTTGGGCCAGTTTGCTGCTTATTTAACTTCTGCACAATAGTGCCATCTGCGGGCAAATGAAGGCAGTGCCACCCTACTACTCCTAGTCTAATATTTACTTGCTTTTCAACAAAAGTTCAAAATGGACGTGTAACTCTTGACGACGACGAGATCGGCACCTGTGGGCTGCAAGTCTGATGTCGAGTCGTGTGACGCCAGCGTCACTGTGCTCGGTGGTGGCCTTGCATCCAGCCGACTCCCTGTGGCCCTGGACTGGATGGACAGATGAAACTGCTTGTCCTGTCAGAGTGGCCGTGACCTTCTGGGTGTCCTCGCTTTGGAGGAATGTCAGCCCACCCTCCTCTTCCTCCTCCTCTTCTCCTTCATTGCTCTTTTGGCCCTCCAGGACACCTCCATTCTGGTATCCCTCTGGCTATGCTGTCCCCTGACCACCCAAAGGGGTTTGTCACGGTCTGTCGGTGGCTCGGCCCAGCTTTAGGCATTAAGACACAATAAAATAAAAAAGCTGACAGCACAAACACTGGCACCTCCTTCTAAAGTCGACATCTGCCCGGCTCACCCCCTTCACATCTGGCAGCACTAGGACACGTCCTGCTGCCATCTGTGGCCCCCTGCCAAGCCTCACTTATCTAACTCTCGGTGCCACCTGAAGGTGCTCAGCCAGAGTGACCCTCTTCAGCCCCTTTGAGCACCTGCCATGTGCTCCTCCTCCTCCCCCCCCCATTTTCTGCTGTTTGGGCAGACCACTGCCATGGCGACTACTGATCACGTCACCAGTGTCACCTGACGATGACATCATCACCGTGCCTTTCTAAGATGGTGGGTGATTTGAGTGCGGCAGACACAGAAGTCACGTTTACGTTGGGCTGGTGGGTGTATCAGATGGTCATGTGTCCAATTTTGGGGACATCACCACCATTGTCACCTACCTGCTGTAGTAAAGCGCAGACTCAAACTCACCTGGTGTGGACTTTTCACCAGCTTGGCTTTTCTTTAGCATCACTCCAGGATTGAGGGGGCAAATGAGCCAATGCCACTTTGAAGATGGCAGCTGTGCCTATATTTAGTGGAACAAGACCAGTGCCCCTCATCAGGATGAGCAGGTGTTAGGGGACTGAGAGGATGTGCAGGATTGTTGTGATCCTCTAATCCCAAAGCTGCACACAGTGACACACTGGGGCCCAATTTAAACCTTGACAACTGGCACGGCGCCACCCTCGGGTCTAAACTGCGCACCCCTTTTAGGCAGGACAGGCTCATCCCAGTGGCTTGTCTCCTGTCTGAAAGCTGCATGATGGCATGACTGAGGACGAGGCAGGGCACAGCCTGAGTGTATGCCAGACTATGGCATTGCCCACTCACAGTTGGCCCATAGACTGGCAAAGAACACGTGGAGAGCATTGAAACCCAGGACCCCAGCTGGGCAGCTTCTATGTAAGAAAACACAGAGGTCTCCGTGTGTGTGTGTGTGTGTGTGTGTGTGTGTGTGTGTGTATCCTGTCCCTCTGAGCTCTCTGATTGGTCACTTTGCCTTTGGTGACTCGGTCAAAACAGGATGTGCAAGTGGGAGACACACAAGGAGCAGTAAAGGAATGGAAGGCGTGCCAAGCACCTCAAAATCACCAAGCGAGTCTGCCAAGCAGGTATTACTGGAAGACACCAAGGAGGGGCACCACAAGTACCCGTAGGGTCAGATATATCAAATTCCTGTCTTCAACCAAAAAGCTCACACCAAGCAGCACCACCTGCCCTTTATGGAATAAAAAACACAGCCAGGCAGGCATCAGGCAGCTGGCACCCTGAAGGGCTGGGAAATGAAACTGAGACTGTGATGCCCCCTTGGGGGGCAGAATTGAAGAGACAGCAAGGTCCTCACGAGGTCTGAGGTGGCACCCAGCAGGGCGGACAGAATCGTCCGAACTGAAAGGAGAAGCAAATGAGGGCCACAGTCCCACTCGTGCCTGCTTGCACTCTGCGCGTCGTTTACAGCGGCAGGCAGACATTCGGAGCCCCCCTTGTTTTAAAGATGAGCCGAACACCAAAAGGCTTCATGCATTTCTTTAATATTCACGGGTACAAAAGAGCAAAAAGAAAAAGAAAAGGGTGTAGATGCCACAGGGGCCGGACGGACATCCGGCCAGAAGAGGGGATGGTTTCTTACCCGGACGGGAAACTCCTAACAGGCAAACAAGCATCCGGGCCGGGGAGGAGAAAGGGATCAGACCCGGAAGAGAGCACCAGATAGGATGGACGGAGAGCCCACCAGAACTGGAAGGTGTCGCTGGGGACTTTTTACTCCCCCAGCAAGTGAGATGGCAGCGGCCCTGGATAGCAGTGCCCAGTATGGAGCCACTAGGGCATGCTGGGAAGTGTAGTCCAGCAATACAGCCCCTCTGGAGCCCCTGGGTGCCACAAGGGGGTGCTGCAGGGGGATTCCAAGAACAAAACTTAAAAGAAGTGGTGAGGCGTGCGGCCTTCTGCTGCTATGCACCTAAAATCTGGAATAGCCTGCCAATAGGAATTCGCCAGGCTAATACAGTGGAGCACTTTAAAACAC
>JANRMT010062835.1:540238-578869 GCA_026402145.1 Polypterus bichir lapradei | reverse complement strand
TTTTGTTTTTTCTGTCCCCCCTGGCCATTGGACCTTACTCTTATTCGATGTTAATTAATGCTGATTTATTTTTTTTTCGTATTGTGTTTTTTATTTTTCTATTCTTTATTATGTAAAGCACTTTGAACTACTGTTTGTATGAATATGTGCTATATAAATAAATGTTGTTGTTGTTGTTGTTGACGTGCCCCTAAAAATGTGACCCAGAAATACTTCCATCGGGCAGTGGCCCTGGCACCAGAGGTACTCCCAGGTCCTTAATAAAAGGAGCCACACTTGCTTTTCCAGGTGAGTCGGAGTTGGGGGGCAGGAAGGCAGCACTCAGCTGGAGGAGGGCAGTGCGCTGGTGGGAGGAGTCTGAAGATGAAGAGAGAGAAACCGTCCTTTATTTGGAACCCGGGACTCTTGGTGTGTTTGTGATGGGCTTGGCCCGGCTTCCTTCACAAGGGCCTGACATGTTCAGTCCTTACTCAGACCCCCTTTGGCGAGCATCACAGCTTTTTGTAGCCCACTAAGAGTCTTTCAGTTCTAACTTGGGGTCTTTTCAGCCCTCCATCCTTACAAAAGGCTTATAATTCTGAGAGATTCCTGGGCTGCTGTCCATTTTGAGACCACTCAGTACTCCTCAGGTCGGGGGGCTGAGAGCCGTCACCTCATGAAGTGCTTCTTGCGGATTTGGGGGGGGGGGGGGGGTGTTGGGGGTCCTTATCTTGTGGTCCTCTTTGTTTTATGATATTTGCCTCCACATTTTGCTTCTGTTTATTTGACTCCATTCCTCCCTCTGCCAATGCCGTGGGTTGCCAGAGCTGATCGATGCCCCGCCATGCTTGCCAGTTGAGGCAGGTTCTTTTTGTGGAATTCGGCCCCCTTTTATCTCCAAGCCCACCTTTGCTCATTGTGGCCAGAACTTTGTGTTGTTTTCTGAATGTTTCCGCAAGGCCTCAGGCTCATTGAGATGTCCACCTCCAGCCCTCACGTATTGAGTTTTGGGCCGAGGACCCAGGAAACCAACTTTACCGTGAGGGTCTTGTTTGTAGAACAGTGGACCACCACTCCGGAGTTAGCTAAATCTTCCTTTTGCAGTCAGACGGGGGTCTTGATTTGCCTTTGTAGCGGTCGCCCCAGCAGATCTCTCACCAGGCTTTCTTGCTCTTCAGGACCTCAGCTTGATGCCCGCTGTTCCTGTAGCTGTCATCTCTTAGTGATGTCACAAAGTGAGGAGGCAGAAGCTTGGAAATGCTTCGCTGTCTTCTTGTCACCTTCTTTCTCCTGCTTTGATTTTTCAGAGTGCCAGGCAGCTGCTTAGAGGAGCCCATGACTGCTGATTGCTGGGTGAGGTTTGAGGGGTCCGAGAATGTCTACAGCTTTGATATCTGCATCACCGGAGGTTTCATAATGATGGCTGTGAATGAGCACCTTGTGAAAAGTGATGTGAGACCTCCCATACCTTGGGGGCACACACTTTTGCACACTGCCCTTTTCCTTTCTTCACTGTGCGATCGATGACACGAGAAGAACACGCGCATCTCACATCAACTGCTGAAGTGAAGTGTGTCGTCTTGAGCTTGGTGCCCTCTGGTGGTCAGCGGCACACAGTGGCAGACGCTTCAAGCGGGGGGCCCAGACTTTTGCATTTATTTGTTTTATTTTATTGTTTTTTTCTGCTCAGCATGCCACTTAAAAGCTTATCAAACGTAACCCATGAAAGCCAAGACCCCAAGAGCAGCCCAACATGTGACATCTCCTCCTCCACTGGGCACAGGTGAAAGAGGAACAACAACTCGGGCAGGGAAGGAGGGCATCAAGCCTGGACCACTCAAGAAGGGCACAGGGCAGGTGTGGCACCACAATGGGCAAAGCTGGAGTGGGTGTGGCCAGGCGGGGTTGATGCAGTGGCGGACAGTGCCATGGGCATCATGGGCAGAGTGCAGGCCAGACCATGACAGGTGGGCACACCTCAAATGGCACTTATTCTCAAGCCAAGCTGTATGATGAAGACAGTCGAAAACTGGTGGCCAGATTTTGGCTAAACTTGTCCAGCCAGCCTCGCCCAACAATGACAGACCACTGGGAAGGGGGGCACAACAGAGGCGCAGGAGGAACGGGACTAGAGGGGCTTGAGTGAGTCTCTCCACTTGATTTACTCTCAGACTAGAAGATATGAGATCTTCAGGGCTAGCATGACGTCAGGGGGACACCAGGCGCGGCTTGTCACATGCACGATGCCATTTCAATGGTGACGCGGTCTGGGAGACTATTCAGGGACGAAGGCAAGCTCAATGGAGGAAAGTCCAGAGACGTCCATCAGAAAAAACTGCTGAGAGCCCCCCCGGACCTCAGACTGGGCCAAAGGTTCAAAGTAAAGACAGCACTGGAGTGGTTTAGGGACAACTCTAAGAATGCCCCCAACTGGCCCAGTCAGAGCTCAGACATGACCCCCCGGAGGGACCCGAATGCAGCCGTCCACTGGGGGTCTCCGTCCAACAGGGCAGAGCTTCAGAGGATCTGCAGAGAAGCCTGGGAGAACACCCTTAAATCCCAGAAGACCCTGGGCTGGAATCAGCTGAGTATGGAGTAAAGGTGAGCTCATGGTCAACACCGAGGGGGCATCAGAAAGAGCGAGACCACCAGACTCCAAGGGCAGAACACAAGGCAAGTGCTGAGGCCTCCTTGAACAGCCGGTTGAATAACATGAGTGCCGCCATTTTAATATTGTTGCTATAGCGATGTCATCAGTGCCACTAAGGAGATCACGTGACAAATTCCAAATGCAAACGGAGAAGACTTCTGTTTGTTCAGTTCCAGTGGTGACATACGTGTCAGAGGCGGGGACCTCAAAATACACGTATGACACAGCACTGTCCAGTCACATGACCTCAAGAGGAACGGGTGACCTGGAAGAAGGGGGTCAGGTCACGTGAAGAAGAAGGAGAAGCACTCTGGGACGTGGAGGGTGGGCCGTCACAGGGTAGAATGACGCCGCTCATGGCTTCTAGCAGACCACCTGAAGGGCACATGAAGTGCGTAGGGCGTGTGACTTCCTTCTCAAAATACGCTGCCACGTTTGATGAGGAAGCAGCAGAGACATCTGAGAAGAGCCACATGCATGTCACCCCCTGGCACCCGCACTCCTCCAGTTTCAGGTTTACACACTCGTCCTGGCCGCTTGGCTCCTCCCCTCCTCCTCCTTCCTCGATGGACCCCCGATGTCACGACATACAAAACAGACACGTGGCCTTGTCGCCTGTCGCTCCTCACATGGCGCCATCTGCTGTCTACACTTGCTGAGCTCCACAATGCACAGTCAGTGGTCTCTGAGCTCTCGGGGTACTCTGCCCATGCAGCCCCTTCTCACGTTCTTCAGACCCTTTGCTCTTCTCCACATTTCTTTCATGTGCTCAACTCATTTCAGTTCAAGTTTAAATTCAAACCCTGAAAGCCCCCCAGTTGGCGCGACTCTTCAGAGCCTTCACTTTGTGTGCAGCGGATTGCGGCCCGGAGTCGTCTCGGGTTTGATGCACACTTGGACTTAAGGATCTTCTGCTCTTCTTCTCGGCAGATCCTCCCAAGCTCTGTCGGGTTGGATGGAGACCCTTGGCGGGCGACTGTTGTCGGGTCTCTCCAGAGATGTTCGATAGGGTTCAAGTGATGGCACTGACTGGACCTTCAAGAACATCCCCCCGAGTTGTCCCTAAGCCACTCCTGTGTTGTCTTTGCTTTGAGCCTTTGGCCCAGTCTGAGGTCTGGGGGGCTCTCAGCAGCTTTGAAGGACATCTCTGGACTTAGCTCGGTTTAGCTGTCCTATAACCCTGACTAGTCTGCCAGCTCCTGATGATCACCACCACACTTGGCATTGGGAGGGCATTACTGATGTCACAGGCGATGCCACTCTGAGAGTCCTTTAATTGACTTTCATGTGTCACGCGGCCACTCTGCCATAAAGTTGTAGTGATGACTGACTCTCTGGAAGCTTCTGCCATCTCCACACAGGCTCTCCTATCTTGGTCACCTGTCCTACCAAGGCCCTTGTCGCCTGATGGGACAGGAAGACTCCAAACGTCTTGCATTTCAGACTGACGGAGGTGCGCTGCGCTCTCGGGGGTCTTCCCAGATCTGAGCCTCGACACAATTCTGTCTCTGCCGCCGATTCCCTCGACTTCGTGGCTCGGTTTTAGGCCACCTGTGGACCTTCTTACAGACAGGTGTGTCTCTGCCCTGACCGGCTCAGTTATCTGCACTGACCAGAGGTGGATTCTAACAAAGTGCTGATGGACAGAAGGGGTGCCACCCAAGTGTCCTGGCACTCGTGTCAATGGGAGGTCCCAGTTTGGTATTTTAACGTATTGGCACATATTTAGGAAATCCTGCTTTCACTTTGGCAGTTTGGGGTGTTGAGTGCTGATGATGAGGATAAAAAAGAATGGAAACGATTTCATCAGAAGGCTGCAACCTAAGAACATGCGGAAAGTGAAGGACCTGACTATCTTCTGAAGGCCCAAAAGACGAGGCCCAAACTCAACGTGCTTTTCCGGCTCAGTGTCACGGAGAGCCGCAGCCCATCTAGGCACTGACCCACCCAGAGACACAAGAAGTTCTCACAGGGACAACAGAAAAAAAGATGAAAACACCACGCAAGCTGCGGGCTTCTGAGACTCAATCCCGGGTTACCTGGCACAAAGAGGAGGGCGACGTCCGCCACTCCCTGGCATGAAGCCTGCGATGTGGTATTTAACCTCAAAATGTGACCCTGAGTTAAGAGCACAGCTGTCTTGGATTTCTTTGATGTTTACATCGGCCATTTTAATTCCAAGGATCTGTGGCACGGTCTCTTCTTCTGTCTTGGCTCAATAGGTCACCCACACCAGTCCCCTGGAAAGGGCTCAAGGGTGCCCCCTAGAGGGTATAGCACTCTGCTGCCATGGGAATGCTGAAGAAGCCACGGATCTCGACACGTCTGGTCAGGGTACGGCCAGGGCTGGTTGGTGAGGCCTTCAGAGATAGTCAGGGGAGCAGCCAGCCCCAACACTCAAAAAGCCCCATAAGAGAGGGGACCACTGCCAACCCCTGGCTTGTGCAGAGCAAGACATTGAAATATCTTTAGGAAAAGACTTACAGTAGTGTGCGTGTGTGTTTGCCCTGCAATGGACTGGTGCCCCATCCAGGGATTGTTCCTGTCCTGTGCCCTATGCATGATGGGATAGCCTGCATCCCTGCTCAGAATTAAGCCGATTTCATTAAGTGGATGGATCGACTTATGTGAAGCAGTCAAAAGCAGCAGAACCACAAGCAGACAGGACTTGAATGGAAGGCAACTCAGAGCAAGCAAATCCCAAAATGAGCCTCCAATCCAAATGAACCACCAAGGGAGGGGCTTAAACCTGACGGGGTGGTCTGTGAGTGGTCAGAAAGGGCAGGAGGCCAGACCCTTTGGAAGAGCAGCAGTCAGGTGGTACTCCATGAGGAGCAAACGGCATGAGCCTTCTGGAGTGAATGGCCACTCGTCCCCTATGGGTTTCCATCTTCTCAAGCCCGGGCTGTGGCCGAGATGAAGCCCTGCGCCCTTCGTCCTTCACGTTTCACGCACTGTCGCTGCAGCTGCTCGTGCTCTCCAGGTTCATCCTCCACCTGATTTGCTCATCCCCGTTGTGCTCTTCTCTCTTCTCTGTCCTGCTGTAGCTCAGCCCTCATGGTGAATGAAACTCAAGTGTCCCATTCAGTGGGCTGAAAGGAGGGCACAGAACAAGGCCAAGGGCTCCCATTGTAAGCAGGTGGGATTCCACCTACCAGCTGGGCATTTGCCCTCTGAACCCCACAGAAGATGTGGAGGAAGTGATCGCAGTGCTGCTTCTCCTGTCCACTGTTTTTGTATTCTCTTAGTTGTCCTAATTGGCATCATCATGCCAAACCATAACCAGGTCAGTGACCCACTGCCCCTTCCATCCTTCCTTTTTATCAACCCAGCAACGTGAGATGGAAGATTAGAACCCGCCATGGACTTGCTTTGGGTCAATTTAGAGTTTCTGAAAGACAACCTGTGAGGACACAAAGAGAACATGCCAACTTCACACGGGCAGTGTCCTGTCTTCAAGCCTAGGACCGTGCCACCTCTGCGGCTCCTGTCACTCCAGCTTGTTCCAAAATAAAAACAACAAGCCACTGAAATGAATGTTTAAATTGGTGTCCTGGGCAACAGTGCTTCAGCCATGTCGTGCTGTCTCCATGACGACGGGTCCAAACCAGTGGCCCCATTGACACCAAGGCCTCGTTCACAAGGCTGCCATCATTGCAAGCCTCACATATGGAGCAGGACCCAGGCGGGCAGCACACTGTCATTCCCAGTTCTCAAAAGCCTCAGTTCTGAATGCTCACTGCTGCTGCTCGAGCACCATTAAGCTCTCAGGGCCCACTTGGTGACAGTCCTGCTCCAGCAGTATCTCAAGAGAGGTGGCACTTGTCACCTCTGTGACATGAACGAAATACAAACAGTTTCATCATTAACTAAAGTAACAATCTAAGTTGTTCAATTTACGAATGGCCCTGTGCCACTCCAGGCTTTGCCTCTCTGGACTTTGATGCTGCAGTTGCAGATCCGCCACACATAACGACCCTCATTTTTCGCCAACACTGGCTGTCACCTGTTGCGTCTTTGCTCATTTCCTTCTATCTGTACACCCTGGCCTTATGTTTTACTACAAACCAATTTCCTTCTGGGATAACAAAGTCTTCCAATCTGCAATGCAGACACCGAGCCGAGCCGAGCCGGCCCATGGCTACCTGAAGGCTGCGCTCCTCTCGAAGGGCGGGGTGAGGAGGGGCGGGGCGGAGTCCGCGCGCGCCTCCGGCGGGGATAATACGAGTGTGCTCGCGCGCCTGCTGACGTCAGCGATCCAGTTGTGTGCAGGAATGCGGAGTCGTTCGACTCCTGGGAAGCGAGAACGATCTCCGTGAACCAAGTGGCACGAGCGTCTTCCGCGAGCCTTGGACATTCGGACGGGAGAGCGAACGCAAGTGAGTGTCGGCCGGCGAGGCCCGGTGCGAACGTGCGCGTCGAGGCGCTCTTCGCGGAGAGAGAAAAGTTTGCACGACTGTTTGAAAATGGAGGCTTTGCCTCGCGGAGCTGGGAGAGGCGCGGCGCTGTCCAGGGTTGACTCGGCGATGGCGCTTCAGGGGCAAATCGGCAGCGCGAAGACGAATCGACGGAGGGGACCCGGGCGACTCGGAGGGGGCTTCGACGTTTTTCTGTCGGGGGTCTTGCGTCTGGAGGCGCCTTTCCGGATGTTTACTTTTGTGAGTTTTGCTCCGGCCGAGCTCGTGGGCCTGCCTGAGCATTTGGACAGCGACCCCTCGCTTCCTGCTTCACGCGAGCCTCGTCAACTCCGCCGTCGCTCCAGTAAAGTTGGCGAAAGTTTTGACCTTGCGAGACAAGTGGCGCTCGCTGAGAAACGGAAGGGTAAATTGGGAAAAGTGCAAGGGGGGGGGTGAAACGGAGAAAGTGTCGGGGGAGCGAGGAGAGGCGCGCGGGCGAGGCGCAGCTTGGAGTCGGCGGTGACAGCGGCGGCGGGCCTCGGTGCGTGTCGAGTGTCCGCGTGAATTCTCTTCGGGAATGCGCTAAAATGGCCGAAAGAAGGCAGGCAGACGGGCGGGCGACAGCCGGAGCCACCTCACCCCACCCTTCTCCCCGGGCAGCGGTGTCATTTGCGCCGGGTGATTCACGCGTTCTCATGTCGTCTATTTCATTTTTTTTTTCTTTTCTTTTATTCCCTAAACCTGCAGGGCTTCGCCATGGCAGCAGAAATCGAGCATTCGCTCTTCCCCCTGAACCTCAGCATGCCCTTAGCTGGAGACATGTACGGCCTGTCCGAGCTCTCCAAGACTGAGATGGTGGCGCCCCAGCTGGTTATGCTAGCCAACGTGGCCCTGACCTGCGAAGTCAATGCCAACGAGTATCTGGGTGAAGAGAGGCAGATGGCAGAGCTCAAGACGGTAAGCAGCGCGATGCTGGACAGCGAAGAGGAGGAGGAGGAGGAGGAGGAGGAGGACGACGACGAGGAGGAGCGTGAAAACACGTTCGGTGCGGAGAACGCGGTGGAAACTCCGGCCGTGCCGACCGAGGAGGCCTCACAGGGAGAAGCGCCACCGGAGCAGAGTGCCAGCAGCCCGCCCAAGACTAGCGAAGTGAACTCGGGGCCGCGGGTCAAGCGAGCCCGGGCCAGCAGCAGCAGCGACAAAAGCAAAAAGTCCAAGCCTTTCCGCTGTAAGCCCTGCCATTATGAGGCCGAGTGCGAGGAAGAGTTCTTGCACCACATCAAGGTGCACAGCGTTGAGAATTTCATCTCGGACGGGGACCCCAAGAAGCAGACGACCCCGCAGAAGGACTCCGAGGAGACCTCTGAAGAAGGCTTCTCGTTTAAAGGCCCCATTCTGTGTGACCGCTGCGGTTACAACACCAGCAGGTCCGATCACTACCTGGCCCATCTGAGGCACCACAACAAGGCGGGCGACAGCCAGCAGGTGTTCAGGTGCACCATCTGCAGCTACACCACCGTCAGCGAGTACCACTGGAAGAAGCACCTGAGGAACCACTTCCCCAGGAAGCTGTACACCTGCTGCCAGTGCTCCTACTTCTCGGACCGGAAGAACAACTACGTGCAGCACATTCGCACTCACACAGGTACGGACGCCCCCTCGGTTCACCGTGCGCGTGAATCAAACGCTGTGTCCAGGATGTTCTCTTTTGGGCCCCCCCTAGCCCCCCACCCCCAGCATTAAGCCGTTGTCTGTCTGTTGAGTCGGGTGATGATGGGTGCACAGGTGTAGGGTCTTGTGTTTTCCAGCCTGCCATCTTGTGACCCGAGGACAGCTGATGCGTCCGCTCCTGTTCCTGGTATCGTGGCCGGCGTAGGGAGCTCGTTCCTGTGGAGTCCGTCGAAGTTTGCGTTGGCAGCATTACATATAAAATCTACGCAGTGTGTTTATCAATGAAAGTGGCTGAAAAACGGAGCGTGGTCTGGCGTCGGTGGCTCCTGGTAAAGTCGGCTGCAGCATCTTGCGTTTGCACACAAAAGGGTGAGAAGCTCAACGTAAAAGGGTAAATTTTCTGTTTTTCAAGGCAAAGTTATTTCTTCACACACACGCACGGTGTGCTTCCATTTGCCATGCGGAATTGTGTTATAAAGTTAAATGTTTTAAAAACAATTCCTTACCTGGCCTGGCATTTCATAATGGAAACTATGGGGCACGGAGTACCAGCGGAAAATAAAACCTGCTGAATACGTTCAGTTTCATTTCAACCCAAGAATGTTACTGAGCATCGAGATTACACACGGATTGTAAAAATGTGCCATTTTTGAACAACCCCATTATTATGGGGTGCAACTGGCTGTGTGTGTCTGCTCCGCTCTTGTCATCTTCTCCAGTAACTTTACACCCGTTGATTCCCCCCATTAGACAGTAAACTGTTGGTGCCGTGTGCTTGGCATCGTGTTGATTTACTGTACTTGTATTTCGGTGAGAATTCCATCCAGGAAAGCCCCTGCTGTCGCACAAAAAAAAAGTACCAGGAATATGCGATGAAACGATGGGTTCCACACCAGAATCCGCATGTTTTCTTTCTAGCACAACGTTTGTCCCCTCAAAGTGAACGTATTGGCTGGGATTTCAGGTCTCTTTTTCCAGTGGTGGTTTTTATAAAATGCCTGGGTAGGCAAGAAATGTTCCAAACTTTATGGAGAACGTTGGAGCTCAGCTTTGTGCGGAAATCGGCTCAACTTGAGAAAGGTTGAACTTTAGGGTACAAGCGTTTCGCTTTTTTATTTCAATCTTTGGCTCCCTGATGTGCCACTGATGCTTTCATCCAGAAATGTTCGCATTTCATTGCAGTTGAGGCCTTTTTTTTTTTTTACGTTACATTGCCGATGGCTCTTACTGTTTCTGTCACTTTCAGGGTCCACGTGGTTGGCTCCCTCGACTTGTCCTTAGTTCATCAGGTTTACATTATTAGTGACACCCGTGCCACTGCCTCCACTCTGCTGAAACCCGACTTGGAGGGCGCTGGCATCCTGAAGTTCAGTTCTGAGTTCAAAACTAAACGGCCTTCTCAAGACACATGGCGCAGCCTGTGGGTTTTTTTTTTTTTTTTTTTTTTTCAAAGTGTGACAAATTGCCAAAAATGTTACGATTTCGGACACAGGTGTCCGTTACTGTCTTTGGAGAGGACATCAAACACCCCTAAGTCACTTTAATGGCGTTTTGATTAATAAAAGGAACAGAATTTCAAAGTTAACTTGGTGTCATTTGAAGTCCCACAGAGCAGGGCGCACTGCGTCACTCGGCCCAGTCGTGTGCACGAATAGCCGACAAAGCGATAATCCCAAGAACAGACCAGAATGAGCGCCGCCACACACGTTCACCTTGACGGGGCGGCCGGTGGCCTCTCGTTATTTAGGGGTCTAATGGCGTGTGGGGCACATCGGGCAGTCCTGCACCACATACTCGGGTACTGCGGCCCGCGGTGCATTGTGGGCTTTGGACTACAGTAGCGATGAACGAGTCTGCGGCTCTTTAATGTCCACTACTGAGGCTCGGGCCGGTGAAGTGCATCGGACCACCAGGATCACACCGTGAAGTGCCAGGCAGTACAGTGTGCCACATACGCACTCTCTCTGGGAGCGATGTGTTGTCGTTTCAGCAGCCCTAGATGCCTAGGTGACAGTGGGCACGGGGAGCCAAAGTTCATTATTTGAAAGCTTCCTTTGTTTCTTGGTAGCTGTAAGCGTAAGGCGGCCGTCAGACGGTGGGCTCGGTACGATCCGTCTGGCGCGTTTGTTGACTCAGGGCACAAGGAGTCAAAGGGAGGCACACAAAGCTTTCTGCCGGGGTGTCTTTCAGCTAATTTGGATGTTCACTTTTATTGCGGCTCCTTTGGGACGTCATTTGCAAATGAACGTGTATTGAGTCGGTCATCTGGGGGCCTGCTGTCCACCCACCCACTCACTCGGCTCTCCTCGCTTGCTTTGTCAGGCTGTTTGTTTATCCGCTCGTCACCGTCACTTGTTTCTCGGAGGGCTTTTCATTGTGAGTGTTAGCCCTCTGTATCCAGCTGAGAGAGGCGATCCATCAATGGGGGGGACACAAATGCCACCGTCCTGCCAAAGTGGTGTTGTCAAACTGCCGCGGTAAATAAACTCCCTGCAAACCTTTGCCGTGAGAGGCCTTTGTGTGTTACTAACGTCGTGAAGGTGGGCACAGCAGGGGGTCCACAGTGAATGGAGGCCGAGTTTGTGTAAAGTTGATGACTCAGCCAGTTGCTTTTTTTTTTCCCCTCTGCAGTTGCCTTTAGTGATCCTTTGGTGTTTAAATTGTCCGGATTCCGTGTCGGGTAGTGAGTGGGCTCACGGACCACCAGTGTGTTCTTTATGCAGCTTCATTCTACAACAGAAGGTGACACAAAATGGTGATCAGGAAAGCAAGGTGTACTTCGTAACACTGAGTGGCAGCGTGAAATATCAGAGAGGAGGGTCCGGCGGGGCTGGGGGGCAGTAAGCAGCGGCCATAATGTGGGCTGGAGAGCGCCGGAAGGTTTCGCTCTTCACAGATTTTGTTCTTTCTGTGTTTGTAACGTCATGTCTTTGTTCGCCTGCCTGGAATTCTGAATCCATTTTAGTCGTTTCGATCTCTGTTGGCCCAGAGTTTGTTCAGTGAGCCCCTTTGACTTCACTTGCTGCTTGTGATCATCATCATCATCATCATCGTACATTTGAGTTATAGGACACCTCTGCTGTGCTCAAAGCACTTCACAGCAGTTTAGGATGAAGAGCAGGACAATGGGCACAAATGACATCTGCATGAAGCACAAAGTAAAGACAAGTACGAGGGCACACGAAGCTTCAGACAGTACTGTGGTAGTGCCACTGCCTGGCACTGAGGGCGCTGCACTCGCAACACGACTCCCTACATGGAGTTTGCTTGTTCTCCCTGTGTGGTTGGGGTGTTTGTGTGCATTCGGCCTGTCCAGGGTTTGCTCCTGCCTTATCTCCCCTTTGCTACCTGGCATAGGTTGCAGCCCTCTTACTACCCAGGTCTGGATTAGGTGGGTTAGGCAGTGACTGTAAATAAAATAAGAGACAAAGTACAACAAGAAAACCTGGAAGATTTAACATTTGTGAGCCACAAACAAGTCTGAAGTTGTTTTTTTTTTTTTTTTTAAAAGAACAAATTAAGTAAAGCTGACGTCCCCCAGGTTAGCCTTGGGGACGGTGGCGGTGGCTGGCCAGGGGCCTAGTGACAGAGGAGGTCACTGATGTGTCCCCGCCTGCTGCCATTTCAGAGCGTGCAGCTGATTATTTTGGGTGGACTTGCTGATGAACTCGCCTCATGGATATTTGCTAACAGGAAGGCCCAGTTATTAGCGGCTGCTCCTCAAGTCATCCTGGCCTTGTTCACCCTGCAGTACACTTCTTGAACAGTAGATGGCACTCAGAATTGGATTGAAGTTCACTGTCAGGCATTTGTTTGGGTGGCACATGCCCAGGAGTGGCACTACAGTGACCTGGGGGTGGGTGGGTAGCCTGGCCCAAGCAATGCCCTGCTTTTTCTTGCCTTCATACATCCAAACAGTTTGTGATGAGAAGATAAGGTCATCCATGATGGGCACCAGGATTCTCCGTTAGGAGGTCTCCTCTGTTCCTCCAATGGGCTGTCCTGTCACTGATGTTACGGTGACGCTGGCCCTTTTGGTTCTGCCCGTGGCACCCACACCAGCTTGGTCCTCATGCCCAACAAGTCAAGCCGTTTTGGGGAGCTGCGAGGATTGGCGGCCCGGGGAGCGCTTAAGTATGTATGTTTGATACGTATGGTGGTCAGAAACAGTGAGGGGATGAAGGAAAGCCGAGAGTAAGAGGAGGAGGAGAGGCCCCTCGGCCTGAAGAGCCAATGCAGATGTCTGCCCCCCTTTCTGGTTTGACTTTCTCAATGTCCCATCCTGACTGTGAATTGTAACGTTTCCATTTGTTTTCTAATGTCCTTTCAGGTGAGCGGCCCTACCAGTGCCCACTCTGCATGTACTCCAGCTCCCAGAAGACACACCTGACTCGTCACCTGAGGACACATTCCGGTTAGTATTGCACTGCCAACCCCTGAGTGTTTGTCATTAAAGTGATCGAGATTGGGCTTGGGAGGGCCCAGTGGCACGGAGGTGCCCACTGCTGCTTTCCATTCAAGTCCGTCGTGGCATTCCCGGCCTTGTTCAAAAGTACAAGCAGAGGGTCTTCATGATTGCAGCACCTTTCTGTAGTGAAGCCTGTCACAAGGTGTCCCCATGGCTGATGCTTAACGAATCAGGGGGGGTGAGGATTGACCTGCCATCCTCACTGCTTTCTGTTACCTGAGCGACAAGGCTGGAGATGCCCTCTGGGCACAGAGCTGTCGTTCTTTTCTAAAGCGTGAGCACAAGCAGGTGAGGAGCTCTGACTGACGAGGGGCTCATGTGCAGAAGCAGACCCTGATCATTAGTCAGGCTTGTTACCAGCCAGTAGTGCCCTCTGCCAAATGATCGCGTGCTTAGTTGATTTGCTTGTCTCTCTAAATGTTAATTCACCTTTTTTATTACATTCAATGCTTTCAAAGGAGCGGCTCATTTGGATCTCCGTACATTTATTGTCATTTTTTCCTGGTAAGTGGTTTTGTACTTAATGCCCTCTGGTCATGTGTTCCCCATTCTGCATGAATGTTGTCCCTTTTGTCCACGTAGTGGGGACCCTCTGTGGATGGACGTGTCGCCTGACTTGATGTGACCCTCCACACGGCAACACTAGGGGGTGACTTGGGGTGGTCGCAGTGTCAGTGGCATTTTCTTGTCTGGGGCTTTGAGTGCAGCAGACCTAACGTTCGAGAGACTTGTCAAGCGTCGGGCGGCACAGCGCCACAGTGGTCGGCTGTTGTGGGCTTGGCAGGCTCTCCATTACAGGCCACTTTCATTTGTTTGTTAAGCCCGTTTGCAGTTTTGTGTCGATGTATTTGTTCATTTCCGTCGTTTGCTTTCTTTTCATTTTGAGTGTGTAATTATCGGGACGGGGCCTTCTGCTGCTGGAGCTCTGCCTCCTGGGACTTCTCCACACTGTGGCCGAGTCATTGGCTTCCTTTTGGCTTTTCATGGCTTTCGTTGTTCTCCCTTGATTTTGAGTTTCTCGTCGGATTACTGGGCCAGCTGCAGTTTTCCCCCAGATGGTACCATTTTCACATCCTCTGAAGACCTGAGTAGAGAGTGTGGCACAGTGAACGTCAGATTCGAGATCAGAACTCGCTGTCCCATGCGTTCCACACACGTTTAAACTTCATATTCATACCTTGGGTCTCTAGTGACCCATGACGTCATGTTTACGGCTCTCACTGGGTCATGTGATTGTGTCAACGCAGGTCCAAAGGTGTGTCTCGTGTTTAACATCTACCACAGTTTAGTGACAAAAATGTGCCAAGATAGTTGAAAACGATTCATCATTTATGTGCCTGAAGCTAATCTGCTCACCAAAAGTGTCTGCATTGTGACAGGAGGCGTTTGCCAAGCACTAAGTGGCGCTCAAGCCTGCGTCGCCACGATTTTCGTAGCCCAATCTGTTCATTACTGTTCGTGACATAAGAGACGAGAAAAGAAACGCGGTGGCACTCATGTCATGTCGTGGATGGAGCTCAGATGGGGGGTGAAATGGCATGAGTCACATGACCTGGAACCA
Source organism: Polypterus bichir lapradei (assembly GCA_026402145.1). Lineage (NCBI taxonomy): Eukaryota > Metazoa > Chordata > Cladistia > Polypteriformes > Polypteridae > Polypterus > Polypterus bichir. Next base: position 564,143 of record JANRMT010062835.1, on the reverse strand, counting down.
AGACAATCTGCAACAGAAGCAGAGGTGACGATGAACACAAAGTGCCACACGAGTCCCGCGCCACTGGCCTGCACACCAGTCGAGCGCTGCAGTGTGTGCCAGGAGCCACCGTTAACATGTGGCACTGGTTAAATGCCACACTGTGACTGCGACTTTGTAGGAACGAGGAGCGCAGTTGTGGCTGTTTGGGGTCACTAAAGACCCGAGGCGTGCAGTCGTCCCACGTGCAGAGCACTTCGGATCTCCTAAAACGTCCATCCACGGTGCACAGCCTTGAAAGTCGTCATCACGTGATCTCAAAATGGCAGTTGGTGATCATTAGGATTGTTTTAAATATTCTTCACTTGAGAACTCATCAGACGCCTCGAAATTCTCCTGTCGTTACCCTTCACTGTAAAGCATCGAGTCACGCCGAGTGCCATCGGCCAGTGTGTGTGTTGTGTCCTCGTTTCATTGGAGGAGGCGCCTCTATCGGGAAGTCCTGTTCATTACGAGTGAATGGAAACACGTAGGACCGTGTGGGGAGCAGCAGTGCCAGCTTGTCTGGATCTGATCCGGGCGAGGGTGAGGGTGATATACTCTATTGATCTACACCAGGTAGTATCGGATGAAGGCTGACGCTTTCATCCCAAAACGGTACGAAAGCAAATGACGGTAGATAACTTGGAATTTCTCAAAAGAGAAAAAGGCAAAATTAGGTACCAAGTAATGACCCGTATGGTGCACGATGGCACAGAATACTCAAACTGACGCTTGCTCGCCGTCACGACGTACGCAGCGCCCAAAGGTGATGTTTTCAGGTGGTAATGCCACTCCGCGTTGTGTGAGGTGCAAAATACTGACAGTCTGTCACCGCGACCCTCCTGGCAGGACCCCCTGCTAAGTGCACACTGCACATGCCACCCATCCCTCCCCCCCACAGTTTGGTGTCTGCGCCGTCCACAGCCCTGGCTTGCTGGATGCTTTGTGGTCTGCAGGTTCTCCCTTTGTCTTTGATGTGGTCATGTGACTGAGTGCCCCCAGTGCTGCTGGGATAGAATGGTGTTAGCTTCCTGTCACCCAGGACTGGAGAACCCGATTAGGAAATGGATGGGTGGTCTTTACTGTGAACTTAGGTGACCACTGTATGTGACTGTAGAAAGACAAACCCGACATGACCGGGGGGGGGGGGGGCCCCGCGGCGGCGGCTTGGTTTTGTCACTTGCCAGCCAAAAAGGGGTAGCAGCTGTGATTGGCGTCCATTATGACGGCCTTGGCACTGACGTGTAAAGTCCAACAAGCGAGAGGCAGCCATTCAGCCCACCGTAGCCCTTTGACCTCTCGCACTGACCACTTGTTCTTTTTAATTTAACAGGTGAAAAGCCGTTCAAGTGCACGATGTGTATGTACGTGGCCTCGAACCAGCACGAAGTGACCCGTCACGCCCGCCAGGTTCACAACGGACCCAAGCCCCTGAACTGCCCGTACTGCAAATACAAGACGGCCGACCGCAGCAACTTCAAGAAGCACGTGGAGCTCCACGTCAACCCTCGCCAGTTCCTGTGCCCGGTCTGTGACTACGCCGCTTCAAAAAAGTGTAACCTGCAGTATCACATCAAGTCTCGCCACTCGGGCTGCTCCGACATCACCATGGACGTGTCCAGGGTGAAGCTGCGCATCAAGAAGACCGACCCGCACGATGCCAGCTCAGAGGAGCCGCTGAAAGTTGAAAAGTTGGAGGAGCAGGAGAAAGATGAAGTGCCCGAGAGTGGCAGAGGCAGAGCCGAGAAGCAGAGCAAAAAAGGACAGAAGGACGAGGGGCAGAACCAAAGTCCACAAAAACAGATGACCACACGGAGTCATAAGCCGATAGGGAAGGCGACAGAGGGACCGGCGAAGGCAGAGAGGCAGAAAGCAAAAGTCGAGAAGCAAAAAGACGCGGCGAAGAAGCAAAAAGAGAAAGACGGCGAAATGGAAGAAGCACAGACGAGAGCCGAAAGTGGGCAGAAAAGAGCAGACAAGAGTAACGACAAAGTGGAGGAGACGAAAAAGTCCAAGAAGAAAGTGGAAAAGATGAAGGGGAAGAGCGAACCCGTCAAAGAGAAGAGAAAAGAAAAGGACGCCGAAGAAACGCCTGGGGAAACCCCCCGGGGGACAGACGAGGTGAAGAGGGGCAAAGGACAAGAGGAAGGAGGCCACGAGACACTCAAAGAGAAAGCCGAAAAGAAGAAGAAACCCGAGAAGAAGAGGAAGAAGAAGAGCACCTGCGAGAAAGAGGCCAAGAGGAAGAAGCTGACCATCATCAAGCAGAAGACCAAGAAAAGGCGAGGGAAGAGGAATCTGCTCAGTGACAAAGTCAAAATGGTGGGCGAGATGATGATGATGAAGAAGAAGAAGAAGAAGGAGGTGGTAAAAGAGACACCGCAGAGTCCAGTGGCCGTCCAGGAGGCAAGGGAGCCGTCAGGAAGGCTCTGCAAGACGGACAAGATGGAGGTCGTGGTAGAGGAAGAAAAGCCGAAAGGCAGAAAGCGAAAAGCGGCGGACCCCCTGCCCGCACCTGCAGCCTCACTTGTAGGGGGCAGAGCCACCAAGAAAAGGAAGCTTCTCCTCGAGGGCAGACCCCTGAACTTGAGGACCAGCAGGACTCGCCGCAGGCAGAACGAGAGGCACGCGGCCAAATGCAAACGAAAGCACAAAGCGAAGGCCACTCTGAGGGCGAGGGTCCACCGCTCCTCGGCTGCCAGACTGCGCCTGAAGCGCAGGGGAGAGGGGGCCGTGGAGGAGACCCCTGGTGCCGTTTTAGCCGATGCTGACCCTGCAGCTCCACTTCCAGAAGGCGTGGAGGTCCCTGCGGCCACGGAGAGCATCCAACAGCAGCAGCAGGAGCAGGATGTTCACCAAATCCAAGAAGAGATGGAAGCGGAGCCGCAGCAGGAGGACTGCGAGGAGGAAGAGGAGGAGGAAGAAGAAACAACTGGCCAGGATGGGCCACAAGCGGGTACATCTTTGGAGGGCAGCCCTGCACCACCAGCTGAACTTGTGACCGCGTCACCTGTTGATGCATCTGAAAGCGAAGCTCAGCCGCCGGAGAAGAGCGAGAGCCGAGCCGAGGTCCCCGAGGTGCCGCCGCCGCTAACCCACACAGACAAAGCCGAGGTAGAGCCCGCCGACGTCGAGGAAGACGAAGGCATCCACAGTCACGATGGCAGTGACATTAGTGACAGCATCTCGGAGGGTAGCGATGACTCGGGATTGAACGGCGCCGCTTCCGCCGACGGAGCAGCCACCGGTGCACCGAGCAAAAGTGGTCAGGCAGACGGTGGGCAGTGCCAGGAGAACTTCACCTGCATCTTCTGTGACCGGCTGTTCTCAGCCGAAACCGAATACCGGAGGCATCTTCATCGGCATTTGGTGAACGTCTACTACTTGGAAAGTCAGGAACAGACCTAAGACGCTTTACGGACCTTCAGGGTCCCCTGGCGGTGCCCCTGTGCCCATGTCCTGACATTTGTCCTCCATTGGTGCGACACTCACAGCCGACTCGGCGCCTGCTACATTTCAGTTGGCTTTGGCCATCTTGCACCGGTGGCCCTGGGGTTGAGCATCAAGCACTGCCCTGGAGTCACCATGTGCCCCGTTCTGTGTGAAGTGGCACGGCCAGAGACTCGCCTGAAGACGAAATGCCGGTGCCATCTGTTGGTGCCTCCCCCTCGTTCATTTCTTGACCGGTGCCACACTGCAAGCCCACAAATGGCGAGAACCCGAGGTGTGCGGGCGCCACAGCACTTCGCCTGGGGGGGAGGGAGCGCCTCTTCCTTTTTCTACCTCACTGTGTATCCCCCTGACCCCGTGCCCATTTTGCATGCTTTGGTTACTGGACAAGTCGTTTTGGAGGCGCGGGCCGATCCAAAGGTAGATGTTAGTTTGTGTTTCTGTAGGACTCGCCTTAGCACTCGCTTTTGCTCTCTTGCCTTGACAATCGGGCTTCTGCCCAAGGACGCTCGTTTAATTTGTAGGTCACTTGTGGGCCTCTGGATGTCCCGCCACCCAGTGCAATATTGAACCAAAAAAACCAAAGGGAGTAGCCGTAGGAGGCCGACTCGAAGGACGCTGCAGAAGCCTTGAAATGGTGGTGCCCACTCGCCTGCCCGCCTCCACGTGTGTGCCACTGCTGTCCGACCCTCGTCTCCCCATTCTTTTCTTTTCTCTGCATTTGAAGATTCCCCTCAAGAACTTGTGTGACACAGCCTGCTGGATGAGCGCGTTTGGCCCAGCGGAGCCCACCAGTGTGGCACAGAGTGTGGAAGTGGGCTGCAGCTGAACCCACTGGCGGTCTCGTGCCGCTTAACGTTACCGGTTAAAAAGTGTGCTTGCTTTGTGTTGGGAGGCTGTAGACTGGGGAGCCAGCGGCAGGATGGGGGGGCACTGGCTTTACTTTGTTGTTCTTTGTTTGATGCCCGACGTGTTGGGTGGGCCTCCTGCTGTCGTGTATTCTGACGCTGTAGATACAGACAGACGTACGTACGTTCACTTTAGTTTTTAATAAAAGTCCAACTCTGCACCCTGGCCTGCTCTGTGTCATTGACTTGACTTGACTTGGGGTGGGGTGGGGGGCGGTGGTGCCACCCTGTGTGTGTGTGTGTCTCTCCCACTCTTAACAACACTCCAGGCAACAGACCCTCAGCCTTATGCCAGCCTCATCCATTATGTGACTTAAAACATGAAGGCAGGAGACTGGGCATGCTGTGCCCACCCCATTGAACTAGCAGACCTTTATTTGACCAGTAGGTGGTCTCTTGGGTGTCCTAAGTGGGGTTCTTGACCGCCTACACTGCTTAAGCACCAGGCCCCCTCTGAGCTGTGTAACTCAGTAGTCATTGATGCCTCTGAATGTGGCAAGGTGGGCACTTTGGAGGCCTCCAGGCATACAAGTCAGTGCTGGGCATAGCTAAGTGGTCTTCATCTGGGCAGGTGCACCCCATCCTTGAAGCCACCTTCTGTCCCCGAGGTCCTAGTTGTGCATCCTGCCCAAGTGGGAGATGACATTCATGAAGTTTGTGTTGAGCCCACACAGATGTACCAAGGGAGGGCCACTAGTGGGGATGGCCATTGTGGCTCACGTGCCACTTTGGACATTTCCTGAGAATTCCTGAAGTACGAGGTGTGGACGAGGGCCTTGGTTGGTGATAACTGAACTTTTTTTTTTTTTTAAATATGCAAGACCCCCAAGCTGCTGTGACCACCTTTGAAGTTGGCCACCTGCTGCCCAGCTGTGTCATTCATGAAGCTCTTAATGCCAACCTTCACCAAAGACTGGATGGCACAGGCCATCTGCCAAAACAGTGGTGTCCTCGAGTCTACCTTTATGGCTTTCTGTCTAAAGGCCACCCTGTCCTGGCACTTGGGTCACTCTGCCCTTGAGAAGCCTCGGTGGTCCAGCACTACAGTCATGAGCTCTTTTGTTTATGGGCTCCTCCCGATGACATGATGGAGGGGTGTTGGTCTTCTTTCAGGTGCTAGCTGGGTACTTGATGCCCTCATATTCATGAGCCAATGCAAATGGAGGTGCAAGAGGGCCAAAGTGAGGGCTTACAACCACAAAGTAAGGACAAGTGACAGTCCCCGTGAAGCCCACCTCCACTGTTCAAAACAAACTGCCATCTCTGGGTGCTGAATCCAGGTTGTGCACTGGGCTGGCAGCAGCACCAGTGTAGAGTGGTGCCCATCTAAACAGACGGATCTTCCTGCTGTGGACACACCCACTTTGACCAAAGTGGACCTCCGGCAGCCACAGAAGAAACAAATCCAGAAATGAGGGAATCGGCTGATGGGGGACAAGTGACCTCGCATGGGTGTGAGTGAGGACCCCTCCATGTGCCCCACTATTACATACCAGTAAGAACAGGCCAGATGACCTTTAAACTGACTGTCACCGCATGTGACAGCACTGGACTCTGTAAACCTGTTATATAGTGCCTTTCATACCACTTGCCATCACTAACCATGGTGGCACAGAGAGAGGTGATGTCACACTGGCCACCAGTGCTGCAGGAGTACAGGACCAGCACGGGGCTTTCCTCACATCCCTGGCAGCGGTCCCGTGGTTGGCGATGCTACGCCTCTGATTTAGCGCCTTTCATGTGTTAGTCATAAAGGGCACCTGTTCACAAAATGGCAACACTGCAGCCATCTGGCTTGGTGCAGACAGTAAGGACAACAATGGACAAGTGTGACTGGTGCGAGGACAACACCTGGGCCTGACTGACACCGGTGGTGGCTGCTGCTGTGTCATATCCCACCTGAAGCACCAATGTCCACGTCACTCTTGTGCCAGCAGCCCCGTCAGCCCAACAGCAGTTCACCAGCTGGCCCTGGCATTCCTAATGATGGGGGGGGGGGGGGGGCTGGCGCCAGTTTGAATGTCACACTGGACATTTGGCACCACTTACCTGATTTTGGAAGGTGCTGGCCATTTGTCACCTGCTGGCCTGAGCTGAAAGGTAATGGGGTGTCCTTAAATCAGCACGTTTGGGTTTGTCACCGACGCATAGGGAGAGTCTCAGCTGGATGTCTGACCACCATGTCACCTCTCTTTGACCAACAAGCCTTTGGGGGCCCCCCCCCCGGCCAGCACCCTCCATGGCAGGTCTTGGCACTGCCCCCTCTTCACTTGAGAACGTGCTTAGCTATGGTGGTCTCTGCTCCCTTGGGCCTGTTGAAGCAAATCCTGATGTTAAAACAACCCTGGAAAGGAAAAGGAAGCAGGGGGGCTTCAGTTCCAAGAGACCCCCACTCCACAGGCTGCCTGGCATTCGCGGGTAGCTTTGTGGATGTGGCTGCCCCCCAACCGTTGAACACACTGAACGCTGGTGACCAAGCCAGCTTATCTGACGACATCCAGGCTTCAGCACGGGACCTGAAAATGACGGGTGACAGATGACATGCCAAGTCCATGTGGGCACCAGTAAGGCACTTTATTTCCTAGTCAGTCACATTCTGATTGTGTGTGGATGCAGGGCTCACAGCTCCACCGACACCACGCCAGGCCCCTTCAAAGTGTCCTCATCTCAGCCACGTGACATTGGGCCGACGGTGACAGGCCCCCACCGTCCTCACATGTACGAAGAGCTCTGGCCAATCAGCTCTCACCTCCTGGGCCTCTTCACCTCTGCTGGCGCCTCTGGCTTCAGCGCCTTGTAGGCGGGCGTCTTCCTGATTCGTTCTCCCTTCAGGGTCACAATGTAGGGCAGCAGTGGTGGCCTCCGCAGGGCGGGGGTAGTGCCAGCTGGCGTGTGAACCCGGAACAGCATCTTGTCAGTGGCTGCCGCGGTGACCGCCACCCAGCCTGGAAGTGAGAGCACAGGGAGAAAATGCTGTCAGCTTAGTTGTGGAAAGACCCAACAACGCGATCAAGCTTGAGAAGTGAAGACCCCTCACTAGAGACCCCCTTAGTCATTTCTGGGTGCGGGCCAGCGTGGCACCTCCTACCTGCCGAGAAGAGCTGGATGTCTGCAGCGGCTTCCCTCGGGCCCAGTCCATCTACCTCAACGTCGTGGGGCTCCAGCGCCGGGAACTCCTGCATGCGCTCCGCCCCTCCGGTGGGCACCTGAATAGGGAGGGGAAAAATAAATAAATAAATAAATAAAACCCGTTCAACGGTCAGGACCACCGAGGTACAAAACTGCCATGCCACCTCCACTCCCAGACTCCCAGTGGTGCGCTGGCTCTGATCAAACGGTCTGTGCCACTCAAGTCACTCACCCCCAGTAGCGTCGTCTTCCCAGCATGCTTTGCATAGAGTTCCTCGGCCCTCTCAAGCCTGGTGATGTGGATGGGCAGCTGATTTGAGGCGACGACCGACAGCCAGCAGGAGTTTTGTCCCTTCAGAGAAGAAAAGCAACAGCGAGGTCAGTGCTCTTCACCAATGGGCACCTCAGCGATGCCCATTCATGCTGCCACTGAGCCGGTCATTTCTAAACTGGTCACACTTTCCTCAGACCTTTTTATGCCACCTTTGCGTTTTGTGCCAATTAAGGCAGTGAAAAGTGCAGAACCCACAGGGCCACTCTGTCCACCAGCCCAAGAGCCCCAAGGGTGCGATGGCATGAGAGCGGGTGACAAACCTTAATATAGTCGATACGTCCAAGACCACCCAGAAAGAGCACCATGCCTGGCTTAAGAATGAAAGTCCTGGGCACAATGCACTGGCTGGGCACTGCCATCTTCACTTCTTGTTCTGTGAGCAAATTTAAAACCTGCAAGACAAGACAGAGTGTTAGGGAAACAGAATGCCAGGGCCAGACTGGCACAGCAGGTGCAGGTGGCACCATGACTGTCTATGGGAGCAGTACCGTGGAGGTGCCATTGCGCACTTTATGCCAAGCAGCCAGCTCAGAGGACTCATTGCAGGTGTTGTGGTACCCACTCCCCCCCACCTTTGTAAATTCTGCTGGTTTATGCCACATGTCCAAGACCCCCAAGCTTTTTAACGGATGGCATGGATGGGATGCTCTATGCTGAATGATGACTCAGTGCCAGCTAGGCTCATCATTAATGGCCGGGTGACAGTGCTGTACCCAGAGTGCTGAACCTGCTGGACACAGATGGGCACATCAGAGACCACCTCAAGGTGAATCTGGACACACCACAGCAGGATGATGGGTGCCCATTCACTGCCAGTCCAAGACAATCCAGCCACCAAAGTGGCGCTGCCCCCCAGAACAAGCAATCCAATTGGTCGACTCACGCAGTGGTCTTTCACGATCCCAGGGGTGTCGTAGAGCCAGTGGGCGTCCTTCAGCTCGTTGTGTGTGAAGCCCACCTTCTGGGACGGCTCCTCTTCTGCGTCAAGACCCCCTTGTTCAAAATCGACACACAGTTCATCGGGGTTGAAGTCGATGTCCACCAGCTGGCGCCCTGAAGAATCCGCCCGGAATGTTCTGCCAACTTTGCCTGATGGGGCGAAAACAAAGCACAGAGTGAGCAGCCCGCGTGCCCAGCGAGCGCCACAACCTCATCTGGGGTCCGAAAGCCAAAGTCAGAATTCTAGAACCAATCCGCCAAGTGATGTTGGGCAGCATGGAGCAGAGAGCACTGGGCCGAGACTGGGCGGCGACCGTCACTTACCCACCAGGTACCCTTTCTTCTTTAGCTGCTTCAGGTGTTTCCTTTGCTCTTCATCATCATCATCATCATCGAAGTCCTCCTCCAGAAGGCGCGTCTCTCTCCCCAGCCTCTCGGCTCTTCTGAACATTCGGTAGGGAGTTGGGTTCATGATGGGGGACTTCAGAAGGTTCAGGGTGGTCCCTGGGAAGCGGAACAAACCACAGGCAATGCCATCTGATCAACACTAGCGGACCCAACGCACAGGCTCGAGGGTCTCGCATGCCACCCCACCGCTCATCAACAATCCTTCATTATTAGACACACTCCGCTCGACGGCCTGAACGTGCGGAGCATCAAGTAAGGGCGCGTCACACTAGTGGTCCTGTGGGGACAGGTGGCCCCCCCGCACACGCACAGCCAAAGCCATTAGGAGCCTCCAGTGTCACACGCCTGGCAAGAGTCAAGTGACCTGCCACTTCTAAACTGGCATATCGGCTGACCCAGCAGCCACGGGTGGGAGACCAGCTAGGAAAGGGGGGGGGGGTCACCAGGAGGGAATCTGAATGGGGCCCCACAGTGCAGTGACAGGGACACTGGGCTCTAAAATAAAGGAGATGTAAAGTGAGGTCCCCGAGTCTCTGCCACTTCTGTGTCTCGATGTCCTGACTAAAACTGCCCACCACAGCCTGGTCACCCTGGCCCCCTAATGTGTGACGGCCTACTGGCACAAAACGGCTGCCGTTTCACCATCCAGGCGGTTGAGGTGGCCCCCTATATATGCCAGGGCAGGCGATGAGGACCCCGACCGGGATGAAGTGGCTTGGCAGATGCTTGGCTGTGTCACCGAGAAATACGCCTCGGGCGTTAAAAGGCTGAAGGGCGTAGCGGCTTTGAGATTTCATTTCTCAGAAGTGAAAACGCACACAAGGTGGGTTAGGGTCAGGGTTAGGGTGGGCTTCAGCTCTTTAGCTGTGAAGACGAGGAGCCTCATGCCACAGGCCAAGTGGCATCAGGGAGCTTGGGAAGCGAGGGTCTCAAAGGAGGTGACCGCTAACGAGCTCAGTCCTGCCACTTTGGGTGCTGGTGAGCTGGCACAGGTTTGTGTTACTCGGGGCTCCCAGTGACCCCACCAAACATGAAGTGCGTCAGTGGGTGGGCACGGAGGCCTCGTCATCCTCACTGTGGACATCACAGCAGGTCAACACATCGGTGGTCTCCTAGCTGGCAGCCTGTGCTGGCCCCACCCCCCTCATCTTCCTCACACGAGCTTCGCTCTCTTAACCCTTTCAGGGCCGATTTGGTCAATTCCGGAGTAGAGGACGGGAATCAGCCGTTAACTGCAACAAAACTCACCTGACGTTTTTAGGCCGACTTTCTTTGCTAGAAGTGCCATCGCTTTGTTGAGTGAACCTCGATTCTCTACGCGTGCCCGAGTAGCGAAGAGCAAACCGCCTCGAAAATGGCACCGGCATCTGGCGAAAGACCAAAGCAAAATACTCCACGGAGGTTTTCCGTAATTGCGTTGAATACGACGCCGACTTGGCGGACTCCGAGGTTGATGTAAGTGATCAGGAGACGAACGAGAGGCACCAGCATCATCTGCTCGGTCCACTTTAGTGGAGGTGATGCGTCTGCCTGGGAGGACCTCCACGGATGACGACACGAGGCGTCACACTGCAGCTGCCATCGCCACCCACCCACTGTGCAAAGACAGCCAGGTGCCCCCAAACGTGACCAACAGCAGAAGACATTCGTCGTTGACTTGTGCGACACCATCGCTTTGTGTGCTTTTTGGAGCAAATATTCCGCCCTCAAGGAGTTCATGTCACGCGTGGTCGGGCATCAAGCAGAACAACAAAACCAGACATCCAGAAGGCGTCAACTAATCTGAACTCTCTCTGTGGGGCACCGCCGTGGGTAGCACTGGCAGCTCACCGACGTAGGTATTGCAGGTGCCAGTGTGTGACCAGGGCTATGGTGGGCTGGTGCCCTGTTCGATGTGGCCCCAGTGCCACTTGTGCCCTTCAATTCCAAACTACCCTGTGCTTCCATCTTCCGATTTCCAGCCATCCTTGTATTCCGCCTCCCCAACCCTCCTACTACCGGACTCCAACACCCCTTTCCGTTACGAGCCCCCCCTGAAGCAGACCGACGCCTCCCGCCTCTCCGTCTTGGGTATAAAGGGGCCTTCAGATGGGCTCCAGGTCTCCCTTCCGTCCCCCCCCCCCCCCCCCCCCGGCCACGGGGAGATGGTCGCCCTCCCGATCACGTCCGAGGCCTTGGACTTGCAGTAGTCGGACTCCAGCAGGGTGTTGAAGAGCGTCGACTTGCCGGCGTTGGTGAAGCCCAGCAGGTAGGCGTCCCCGCGGTACTTCCACGAGCTCTGGATGCTGGAGATGAGCGGCTCGACCCCGTAGCCCGTCTTGGCGCTGATCAGATGCACGCCCTTCAGCCCGGCGTCCGCACTCAGCCCGCACGCGGCGCAGTAGCGCTCCAGCTGCCGCCGCAGGCGTTTAAGGTAGCCGGTCGCATCGCCGGGCAGCAGGTCCACTTTATTCCCCAGGACAAAGATGTGCTTGTTGCGGCCCACGAGATCCGTCAGGTCGGGGACGATGGAGCCGGGCAGGTCGAGCAGATCGACGATGTGCAGGACGAGGGCTGGCTGGGGCCGAATGGTGGCCGCGATGCGTCTGAAGTCGTCCGCGGACACCTCGGCTTGCAGGGCCCTGTTGTGGTGCACGAGCAGGTGGCACCGCTGGCACACGGCGCGGTCCAGCGCGTCCTCGCTCAGCAGCCGCGCGTACTTCTCGCGGGGCAAGTGTCCGGGGAGCCCGGGGTCCGTGCAGTGCAGCACCGCCCCGCAGCCCGAGCAGCGGCGGTCACTCACCGGGACGCTCTCGTCCGCGCCAACGCCGCCGCAAGCTTCGAGCTCTCGTTTACCCTTCGTCTTTTTCCGCGGCGACTTCTTAGCGGGCAGCTGAAACTTTACGTCCACGAAGTCGGCGTCCGACCCCGTGCCGGTCTGCGCCTCATGGGCTCCACGGCTGCGGCTCTCGTCAGTAGCGACCCGCCGAGACCTGGCATGGTGCGCTGCCGGTAGTCGCATCTCTTTCCCTGACGGCTCCTCCTTCTCCACGGCCTGCCAGCCCTGCCGTCTCCCGTCCTCCACGGGGGCAGCGAACTCCAAAAACACGAACTGTTCTTCAACGCCGGGGTCCACGCTCGCCAAGACTCTCCGCCCGCGATCAGCCGGTCCATCGTGCAGGTACGCACAGGGAGAAACGCGCCTCGGTGGAGGCTGTGATGGTGCTGCTGCTGCTGCTGCTGCTGCTGGCGTCACCAGGCCGCTGTAAAGGAAGCGGGGACTTCCGCCGACACCCCGGAGCAGCAGCCGCTGGACCCTAAAACAGCCAGTGAGCATAACTGCCACAAGGACGGGTAGCCGCCATTCATCGGGGCGGGGCTGCGCATGCGCGGCTTTATATCCCCCGCCCGCCACGTGGTACAGCAGGTGTATCCCCGCCCACGTCGTATTGATAGTAGGAGTGGGCGACACGAAATATCGTCAAGCGGGACCGCAGCACGGGACAATTGAATCCGGCTGCAGGTCGCAGACTTGGTCTTCCACGCAACCCGGCCTTCCGCGCCTCCAGCATTCGCGTCCGTCCTCTGTCGCATCGCTTTCGTTGAAAAAACTAGTAACGTTGATTTATATGGCGTTATTTCAGTGCCACTATTCTGAGCGCTCAGAATAGTGGCACTGAAATAACGCCATAAACACCTTACTAAATATGAACGTGGTTACTTTAACTGCTATTATAGTGAATTCTATCATTCAAAATATTTGAAGTTATTTTTACGGTCTGACATTATTTCTGGAACCTCGTTCAATAAAGGAAAATTCCGTTAGACAGATAGATAGATAGATAGATATGAAAGGCAGCATATGATAGATAGATAGATAGATAGATAGATAGATACATAGATACTTTATTAATCCCAAGGGGAAATTCACATTATCCAGCAGCAGTATACTGATACTATATATATATATATATATATATATAAAATTAAATAGAAATAAAAATGCATGTAAAAAGCAGACAATAACTTTGAGTAATGTTGGCATTTACTCCCCCGGGACCGTGTGGGGTCTCCTCAGTCTGTCGCTGAAGCTGCTCCTCTGTCTGGAGATGATCCTGTTCAGTGGATTCTCCATGATTGACAGGAGTCTGCTCAGTGCCCGTCGCTCTGCCACGGATGTCAAACTGTCCAGCTCCGTGCCTACAATAGAGCCTGCCTTCCTCACCAGTTTGTCCCTCTTCTTTATGCTGCCTCCCCAGCACACCACCGGCTCACCACAACCGTCTGATAGAACATCTGCAGCATCTTATTCCAGATGTTGAAGGACGCCAGCCTTCTAGTGAAGTATAGTCAGCTCTGCCTCTTTCATATTGTACACCAACATTGCAGATTCTCTACATAACATCTCATAAATAAGCGAAAATGTTAATATAGATGAAATGTTATGGCAAATATTAAAAAGAAATAAGTGGTAAAAAATAATTAAAACGATATGCTTAAAAATAGGATATGTCAGTAATGACGATAAACAGAGAATACTTGGATTCGCTATACAATATTTAATCGCACATCTCATTAGTTTTGTTTAATGGATCTAAAGTTTCTTTCAATATACTGAGCTGTTTATTCTGTGAGTCCATAACTGGTGTTCTGTTGTGCCATTGTTCCGTGTCGGAAAACGTTTTCAGCTCCTTTTCTTTTTCGAATTGGAAAAACCGTACAGCAGCTCTTCTCCTTCTCTTTCTCCGGACTGTGCAAGGCGGGAGGCGTGGAAGGCTGAGTCTGGGACCAGCAGCCGCACAGGAGCAGGACGAGGACTGAGCAGTAAGCAGGTAAGGAAATCGATATAAATAAATGAATCTAATAATAGAAAAGCACAGCAGTAACAAGTGTACCAAATACACTGCATATAAATAAGCAGATCTGAGGGCAGGGGGCCAGAGCAGAGTTTCGAGCCCGGACCACCCAGATCCTGTCAGAACTGCCTTGGATGCTGTGGTACCTTCTGCCAGATGGAAGTGGGACAAAGAGACCGTCCTGATTGGGCAGAGTGAATTGCAGTGGGCTGAGTGTGCCACCCTGGGGGGTACTAAAGGTGATGTTTCTGTGTCTTTACGGAAGGTGACTAACAACATTTCTTAATCCAGATGGTGACATTTCATTTGTCCAGCATGTGAAGTGACTTGCTCAGGGTCACACAGTGGTGTCAGTAGCGAGATCTGGACCCACCACAACAGGGTGTGAAGGCCGCACTGCAAATTATGATTCAACATGCACGCCGATGTCACTTAGACAACCGTTGATTCAAGCTGCTACCAGAAAGAATGGAAACTGTGCGCAGAGTCACGGGGGTCTCAGTACAAGAATCCCAGCGGTGCTAAATGGCCGTCTGTGGTCCTCGCTGCTGCTGTCCCTCCTCATCTTCTCGTCCTTGACTCGTCGTCATGTCCGGCCTTCACCTGCTGCCATAAAGGTGGGCCATACACGTGGATGGCTGGGTGTGTGCCGGCGGGGGTCCGCGTTCTGACTGATATTTCCTTTGGTCACACTTTGGGATTTCTGTGAATTCGGTGTCTTCTGTCGCGTTCAGCAGTTTAATGCATTGGTTGAGGCGCTGAGTGTTGTCATCGTGTCACCTTTGCAGAGTGGACAGTCGCCTGCTTCTGGAAACGCCGAGACTTCCTGTCAGGAAGTTCCAATGTGCAGTTTTGTCAGAGCAGTTTGGTGTTAAACTCCACTTCTGGATTTTATTTATCACATTTTTGACTTTGGTTTGAAACCCTTGAGTTTGAGGTTCAAGATTTAGTGAGACCCCTCAGTGGCCTGCCAGCCTCGCCTGAGGTGACACAACATTTCTTGCTCGCTGGAAGTTGTCATTTTATTTCTTTAGATTTTTCAAGTTTCTGTTTCAGAAGACCTGCGGTGGGTTGGCACCCTGCCCGGGATTGGTTCCTGCCTTGTGCCCTGTGTTGGCTGGGATTGGCTCCAGCAGACCCCCGTGACCCTGTGTTCAGATTCAACGGGTTGGAGAATGGATGGATGTTTCAGAAGACCCTCTTTAAAGGAATGTCCCAGTGTCACCACCCTTAAGAAGGTGACATGTTTCAAAGGCTGTCACTTAATACATGAAGACCTTGGGACGAGTTTTGTCCGTGGGATCGACAACAAGCCTCAGCTAACTGTAAAAACCCATCCAGGTGGGCATCAAAATACAAGGCTGATGGGACAATGGCATGGACATGTCCTCGTGGATGCAGTAGGACAAATAAAGCGAAGGATGACTGGCAGAAGATCATTCAGAAAAATAATGAAGTGCTGCACAGACGGACACTCCAGAACTGGACGGTTTGCTTCAAAGAACACAAAACTAACATCAGAACCGAGGGAGAAAAGTGACAAAGGATGTGACAATGTGACAAATCTCTTCATCTTACTGGCAGAACTCTTTATCCACAAAATGAAACGGAGCAGCACAATTCCAAATGGCAGTCATTGACGACATGTGTTTACTCTGTAAGAAATATTAAAAACACGCCACCTGTTATCTAAGTAGAAGTGGCGCCAACGTGCTACCTCTTGTCACACTTGTGCATCACAGGGTCACCCATCTGAGATAAGCAGTGCCACTCCGGGACGAGAGGGGGCACTGTTGCTAATGTTGTCGTCTCTTTCCATTCCAAGAAGACCCCCAATGAGGCCCACTGACTTCCACTGGAGGAACAGAAATTCAAGGTGCGCCCTCTCATTTGGTCACAGACACAGCGAAGGATGGCACTCTACCCCACAGCCGCCCGCTCGAGAGGGGCACAGCAGCCTTGTATTTTTTGTTTGTTTTTGTGCCACTGAGTGCTGTTAATGTTCCTGCTGGCACCATTATTAAATGGGACGAGCCAGTTGGCACAACATTTATTTTGGGTCTTGTGTCATTTGTCACTTGACCACACTGTCTAAGATGGGTTGACATCGAAGTAATCAGCGCAGATCTCAGCGTTAGTGTCTGCAGTGCACCGTGACATGTCTATGTCTCTGTTATGTGCCATTTGGTCTGGGATTCATAAAGCAGTGCTGACGTTTGTCATGCGCCATCTGTTGGAATGAAAGAGACATAGCAACCGGACAGACACACAGACACTTACCCTTTAATTTAATGTCAGCTAATACAGCTTGGCACAGTGTGATGAAGTTTCAGATTCCCTGGGCATGTCATCTTCTATTGAATTATCTGTAATCCATGGCCACAAAGTATCCGACGTAGGACTCCCACCAAGAATGGCTTATTATCCGATGAGTCTGAAGGCACAAGTTTCACCTCCTCACTCCTGAAATTCCAAATGTAAGAAGAAGAAGAAACCTCAGGACAGGCGGCTGCCCTTCATCCGCACCCGTCACATTTTTCTGACAGAATGCTGTGCTCGGTGACAGAGGTGCCCCTCACATCGCTGTGCCCCCGTAACACTCATTTGGGGAATGCCAGCCGTGCACGCTGCTCTCGGCTGAGACGGGGGTCTCTCTTTGAATTGCCTTTCCTGAGGCTTCTTCCATTTTTTTTAGCCTATAGGGTTTTTTGGGAGTTTTTTCTTGTCTTCTTAAAAGAGTCAAAGCTGAGGGGCTGTCAAAAGGCGGGGCCTGTTAAAGCCCAATGCGCCCCCCCCTATTTGATTTTGGGCAATACAAAAATAAATGGTATTGTATTGTATTGTACCTCCAGGCTCCCAATGGCTGAAAGAACTCTGAAGCGTCGACGACTGAATATTGAGAATGGGTTGAAGTTGAAAGTTGATGAGCTCTTTGATGTGCCACTGTGTGGTTTTTCTTTTTTTGGTTTTATTCTGTGCATATTTCGTTTAGGGCGGCACGGTGGTGCAGTGGCTAGCGCTGCTTCCTCGCAGTTAGGAGACCTGGGTTCTCCCCGTGTCTGTGTGGGTTTCCTCCCACAGTCCAAAGGTTAGGTGCATTGGCGAGTCTAAATTGTCCCTAGTGTGTGTGTGTGTGTGTGCGCCCTGCAGTGGACTGGCGCCCTGCCCAGGGTTTATTTCCTGCCTTGCGCCCTGTGTTGGCTGGGATTGCCTCCAGCAGACCCCCGTGACCCTGTAGTTAGGATATAACGGGTTGGATAATGGATGCATGGATGCATATTCCATTAACTACAGTTACAGACCGCTGCTTGCATTTTGTAATATAAAGTGCCTCATTTGTGTAAATAAAGATTATTTAAAAAAACAGCAGCCAGCCACGCCCCACGAAGCGCATGGCGAAGCGGAAGTGACGTAGTAGAGTGCGCCTGTGGCCGTCCGCCCGCCATAGAAGTTGTGGTGGCAGTGAAAAGCGTCGAGGCCTGCCGGTTGGTCGTGCTCTCTGCGGGCTCGCGGTGACCGCTTTGTTGTTTAGTGTGTCGTCGGTGTGAAGGACACGGACTCGTGCCGACATGTATGACCAGGATGAAGGTGAGTGGCGCCTTGGAATGTCAGCGGCGATGCTGGAGCCGCACGTAACGCCGAGCAGAGCAGTGTGCGCAGTTTGCCTTTTTTTCTCGTCAGATGAACGGCCCGCTTGTTTGTTTTTTTTCTGTAAACGAAAGTTGATTTTCTACATTTGTCTTAAGTCCTGTGCAGAGGCTCCAGTGTTTAGGGTTGAACGTGTTAAGTGCATCGACGAGCAAGCCAGTCGACCGAGAGCCCAGTGCTTTATTTTGCCGTCACTTTCATAGCAGAGAATTGACGCGTCGATTTCAAGTCCACGTTACCCCCTTTGTATGATGGGATCGCCTGGCTTGTTTATTGGGTCGTGGCGGCGACTTGGCAGAGGTCCCCACGCAGTCTCGTGTGCTCCGACTAAAGGGGTTTCATTCTTGGAGTCCCCGAGTCCTGCGATGCACTCGATTGCTGTGACGGCTCTTCTTCAAGTGGTGCTCCGTCTTTGTGTATCGCACATCACTCCAGATGCGGTCTCCGTGTGACGTCCATTGATTTCTATTCAGTGGTCTTTGCAGTACAGCCATTCATACCATTTTCTAAAACCCACAGACCCTTGAGGGACTCCACTAATGGTCCCATTCCCCTCTTATCTCCTGCCAGTTAATCATCAAGTTCTCTTGGCTAGGATGGTACAAAAAGGGCACAGGTTCCTCTGAGCGCCCAAACCCCTTGTCATAGGTGTGGACCACTGGGTGACCAGCCTGCCCGCCCCCAGTCCTCCAGCGTTTACCCAGCTTCATGAAGTCTCCTCAGAGTGTGTGAATTTGTGTGAATATTTGAATTATTGTGACGAGAATGAGCCATTCAGCTGAAACTCGCCTTTAGGTGCAGCCATTCTCTCTTTTCAATGCAACTGACACCCTCCATTATTTCAGACTGTCTTGTCATGTAAAGCTGAAAAGACTCGGAGCCTTCCACGCTTCTTCTCCCTTCCACACTGTAGTTGATCACCCTGCGGTGTCCTCCTGAGATGTAAGAACTGCACCACGTTCCCCCATTAGCGTAGTCTCTCTTGACTTGTGCTCCGCACGTCATGGGCGTTACGTGACCTGACATCCTCGTGGCCTTTAGCTCACTTCTTCTGCTTGTAGATTTCCAAGTGCGCTCACACATTCAGTTCAGTTTAGTTTTCTACACTCGGTGCAGGCACCCAGCGCGTTGGCAAGTTCTTCGGTAAAATGCAAATCCACACTTGTTAATTGTCTAAATACATAACGAGCACACCGATTTATTTAATCAGGCAGGAAAAGAAAGTGAACCTGATAGACAAATGGAGCCCAGCGCTGGCTGTCCACTAATTAGTTGTTGACCGTGGAGGAGAGGACGCCAAACTCAAGTCGTCTGCTTCACCCGTCTGATGGCCTCCATTATTGCTCCTCGTTAGGTGCTGCACTTTATCTCCATGCCTGAATTCTGGCTGTGACTCAAGGGGGGCTGGCAGTTTGGCCACCAGTTTGTTACCGATGTCACGTATTAACAAGGTTCTGGTGGAGCTCCTCATTGGGCCTTAGTGACACCACAGCCAGCTGTTTTCTGGGTTTAAACCGACTGCAGACCTGTCGGCGCCTGGAGTCCCGTTGTTTTGTAGCCGTGTCCCTGCTGTAGTGCTGCTTGATAGAAGAAGTTTTAGTAAAGCGGGCAGGAATCTTCACAGACGTCCAGTTGGCGAGTTGACTTTCAGTAGGTGAGGATTGACCACAGGACCGACCGTGGAGCCCTGTGGTGGAACGAGAAATCGTCACTTAGGATGGCGAGGTTCACGGCCGAGCGGCTAATCCTGTGCCCAAGTGTTTATGTGTAACACGCGCCTGGCTCAAGTCGTACGCACGCCTCTCTCACCGTTAGATGTTTGTTTCTCTCAGTCCTTCCACTTGATCTTTGATTCTGCAGTGTAAAACGAGAGGGGTTTGGGGGTCCATGGGTTGTAAGGAGGACATAAAAAAGCCTTCCAATGCAAATCCTGGTACGCTTGTCATAAGTGAACGTCATGGCGGCCGTTACATGGCCGGCACAGCCCTGCACTAGCGGTTTGTGTTTTACATCCAGAAGAACTGAAAGCCCAGTTTGGCTGAGCTTGGCTCACTAACTCTGTAGGCCCCCGTCTCTGAGGTGTCCGCTTGGTAGACGCTGGCGTCGTCCTCCTTCCCTGTCCGCTGGCCTTCCCTCTCTAAGCCTCGTGAGTCTGACAAGCTCTTGTTGTAGCGTATTCTGCAGGTGTGACTCGGTGGTAGTCCGTGTCCTGGCCAGGTGACACCAGTGAATCAACAAGCTGATTGAGATGGCAGGGTCAGTTATGAGACGTCCTGTGGACCTGCTGGCCATTCTGAACAATGCAGAGCCAGCAGAAGTGTGTGAAGAGACGCCAACGGCAGTAGGCCTTCGTGGTGCCTCACTGGCACTGCTGTCATCTCTTTAGCCAAGCCAGATGTTTTTGTTCTTTTTGTGTAAATCTTTTGTGTGCTTCTGGCGGTTTGCTGCTGTTTGTTGTAATATTTGTAGACTTCACGTAGGTGTCTGTAAAAGCTACATTTCCTCTTGAAACAAAAAAGTGTCTGCCCGCCTGCAGGTTGTTTTCACTCCCTTTGGTTTGTCATTTCCATAGATATTCAGTACGATGAAGATGATGACGAGATCACCCCAGATTTGTGGCAGGAAGCCTGCTGGATCGTCATCAGGTAAGAGTGCAGTTTGGGTAAAACGCAGAAGAGCCGTCCTCTTGTACTGCCTAGGACGCCTGCCTCTCTCCTCTGACTGGCCTGTTTGTGCGTTTGGCTGCTGTTTGGTGGTCTGCTGAAGACCTCCGACTAACCTGCTACCTACCACCTGTTTCTCCCCTCGCGTTCCATGCAGCTCCTACTTTGATGAGAAGGGGCTCGTGCGACAGCAGCTTGACTCGTTTGATGAGTTCATTCAGATGTCTGTGCAGCGAATCGTGGAAGACGCCCCCCCCATTGATCTGCAGGCTGAGGCCCAGCATACGACTGGAGAAGTGGAGGAGCCGGTGAGTTTTGTTTTGCTCTTCTTTCTTTTTCTTTGTGTGTGTGTTTGTTTGAAGGCACCATGGGACATTAAGACTACTTTCCCCCCCCCCAGCCACGCTACCTGCTCAAGTTTGAACAGATTTACCTGTCAAAGCCTACGCACTGGGAGAGAGATGGTGCACCTTCACCCATGATGCCTAATGAAGCAAGACTGCGAAATCTCACGTAAGTGTTCACTCTGGCTTCTCGCTTTGGGTCGGCACTGTGGCTTTTTGGGTGATAGATGGGATTTGCACCACCTCTGGTGTGCTCCGCCCATCCGTCTGTCTGCCTGCTTCTGTGATAGTTAAAGGGCACACGAGGCCCCCGTCTGGCTGATGACTGGGAGACCAGTGGGAGCAGATGGAGGTTTTTACTCCGCGACTGGATATCTCTGTGTCTTTGACACCTTGGCCCACTGTTACCTCTTGGAGGTTCGTGAGCGGTGGTTTAGGTGGGATATCTGACCTGTTTGAGTCTGAAGTGTCGCACCACCAAAGTAACGTCAGTGCGAACAGAAAGAGCAGGGGTTCAAATTCAAATGGTAGTCACAAACATGTCGGAAATGAAGCTGTATGATCGGAAAACCGAAGGTGGGGGAAAAACGTTTCCATCCATTATCCAACCCGCTGTATCCTAACTACAGGGTCACGGGGGTCTGTTGGAGCCAATCCCAGCCAACACAGGGCGCAAGGCAGGGCGCCAGCCCACCACAGGAAAAAAAACGTTTGCACAAAGTAAAAGGCAAACGATGCACAAAGTGTGAGAGTTTGCCTCTCCAAGAGTTGTTCAAAAAGCCGGAAGTGCTTCAGGATGGCATCTTCACTGCCGTGAGAGCCTCCATTGTGCAGGTTAACTCTGATTGCTTCAGATTCCATGTTCCGCGTCTGCAGTATCTCTTGAAAACGCCATGCTTCCACAGTTTGGCAGGCCACATTTCCGCTACTGTCGCTTTTTACCCAATACAGCTGCAGACATTAAGACATTAACAGACTTTGTAATTCAACTTCTCTGTACACAACATGGAGCTCAGGGACCAATGCCAGACCCAATATTCTTTGCTGTCCGTAAGAAAATGAATCTCTGGGTCTGAGGAACTCTTGCAGTGGTCTCAAGATAAGCCTTATAATCCCAGTCTATACACACAAGTAGGCCCACCAGAGTGCAGTCCTCTGAAGCCGCGGGCTTTTGTTCAGGGTGTCTTTCAAATTTTGATGTGCCATGTGAATGAATGCTCCGAGGCCACGTCACTCGGTTTACTTGCTTAAGCACAGTCGGTGTCTCCCACACTCGTCGAAGAAAGAAGGTCCAGTGCTACAAAAAGAAGTCTTTTAGTTTTCAGACTGCCATCTAGTGGACTGGTGGCCACAGTGCTTTTGTTTAAGAACACAGATTTATAGAAAATGTGACAGACCAGTCAGTCAGTCAGTCAGTCATTCATTCATTCATTCATTTGGCCCTCTTTGAATCTGCATAATTAAATTGGGGTCCCCAGAGGATCTGAGCCGACTGGGGTGCATCAGAAGTCACAAAGGTGCCAGCCCTGGACAGGATTACACTTGCAAGTCCAATACTTTTAGTTTTTTACAGGGACACAGTGGGCCAGAGCGCCAGCCCATTATTCACAGACAACGCACTGCTCCGTTTTGCACGTGTTCAGAGCTGAAAACATTGGGGTTACGTGTGCCTTCTTAATTTGATGTTTGCATTGAGTTTTCACCACTGGGTTTCCAAGCAAGCCTAACAGCTCTTGAAGATCATTCAAATGAGAGTGAGAATGATGCCTGCTGTCTTTCTTTTTTTCTTTCTTGAACAAAACTGATTTGTAATTATAAGTAGTTATTCTTTGTTGATTTTAAGGACATCGGTTCACACATTCAAATAGTCAAACTGTATTGATTAATTTAAAATGGTCCTGCGCTTGAAGTCGGTGAAGAAATGTTAAAAATGCAAACTCTTGTCCAACTGTCCATCTTAGAGAAGTCGAAATTCATGAACGGCCACCGCTGGCATTCACAGACTCAAGCAGTGCTGCTGAGCAGGTGCTTGGTATGGAGCGCTGGGTGGGGTGGTGGGCACCCTGGTGGGCACCCTGGTCCCTCTGTCTGAACTAGAAGCTGCATTTAGTAATGTGGCTTCAGGAGTCTTTGTGACCATTGCATATGTCCACCCAGCATGTCTCTTCCTCTCATCTGCTGCTATCCCCAGTTGATGCCCTTCTGGTGTACGCAGCACACAGCCTGTGTATTCCAGCCCTCCGTGATCCCTCTTTTGGCTTATGGAGGGCCTTTTCTGGTGCCGCTCTTTGCTTCTGCCTGTCCTCCCTGGATGCTGTCTGTTGGCCTTGGCCATGTTAATGGTGCCCTTGCCGCCAACAATTCTTCTCACTCAACATTCCTTTTTCATTCTCAATTGACTGCCTTCACCCAGCAGAGATTGACTTCCTGGCATGCAGAAATGGTCTAAATGGCATTGTTTCTTGACAGGTACTCTGCTCCTCTCTATGTCGACATAACCAAAACTGTTATAAAAGAAGGTGAGGAGCAGCTGCAGACACAGCACCAGAAGACCTTCATTGGCAAGATTCCCATCATGCTTCGCTCGACTTACTGCCTGCTCAGCGGCCTGACAGACCGTGATCTCTGTGAGCTTAACGAATGCCCTCTGGACCCTGGCGGCTATTTTATCATCAATGGATCTGAAAAGGTAAGCGTGGCACTAGCGAATGGGAGAGTGTTGGGTTGGTGTCTGTGACTGGAGCTGCATGGCACTCATCAAGTACAACTCTGCTTGTTTCTGGCCATCCTGCACACTTCCGGTTTTTAGCTCCTTTTTCCTCGTTTGTTTGCCCCGGCGATCAGCGGCCCCACATCCTTTTTGCTTCTTTTGAATGGACATTTTGACATTTATCGGGGGAAATGACTAAGACTGGTGCAAAAGTACTGTACGGTACCTGCTAAGGAAGGGAGGGAGGTTAATGATGTGGTGGGTGGCACTCCTTAGGACTGCCTGACAGCTTTTCTACCGTAATGAAGTGCTGTTTGCATAAAGGGAGGGTTGAGTTGGCTTTTCTTTTTTGTGTTCCTTTCTGTTTGCAAGTAAGCAGAGACACTTGGTAGTTGTGACCCTCTCTTTGCCAGTGTATTCCTGTGGGGAGAGTTGGGCTCGTTGGATTCATTACGGGTTGGCCCACACGCACACACACACACACACACACACACACACACACACACACACACACAC
>JANRMT010062835.1:502382-540228 GCA_026402145.1 Polypterus bichir lapradei | reverse complement strand
CACACACACACACACACACACACACACACACACACACACACACACACCGAGTGCTTCTGATCGAGACTCTCCACCATAGGCTAAAGCGGGCCAAGTGGGTGTCAACATAACAGCCATTGGGCAGAGGCTCATAGAAGAGATACTTCTGTAAGGATGTGACAGCTGATGAGTCGCGCCCTTGAAGAGTGTATCTGTGACAGAGAACGTCTTCAAGCAGCTGCTCGGGAGTCAGAAGACAGGCTGGCGCATGGACGTCATGGCTGGTATCCATATGGATGAGCTGTTCTTATTACATGGCCTTGTGCAAATCACCCTTCGCGCACTCTTAAAAGCTTTAATCACATAAATCGCGTCCAAGTCAACTTTATTTGGTGTGCCACCCCAGCTGTGACTGGTCATTCAAGTCTGGGGTTATACACTGAGACGAAGCGCTTTATAGGCTTAGATAAAAGACACGTAACGTATCGGAGTACAAGGCAGAATCCCCTGGCCAGGCCAATCGCTCCAACTATGAAACAAGGAGTGAAGGTTCAGGTTTGTGGTGCCAAGGATTTCTTTTATGTAGATGTTGTTTCAAACATCTGCTTAGAAGGACTTGGCGTGTTTCTTTGTCAACCGATTACAGACATAAATCAACTCCTAAGTTTCTATAGACGTGGATGAGAAAAGGCAAAGGGGCAGCAAGCCATCCTGTAGGCTGTAGAAGGTTACTAGGAAAGTTGGTACACCACGATTTGCCTGATCCAAGCCAGGTGAGGCTGTGATTGCAGTTTATATTGGTGTACAGAAACTGACGCTTACAGATCTCGATGTAGAAAAATATCGAGAGGAAACCATTGACGGGTCACTCGCAATTTACTCAAGCTTTATATGAGCGATTTTACAGTTTATGGCAGTTTGTCTTTCTGGTTAAGTTGACAACCTGGATTTTAAACAGTGTGTGTGTGTGTGTGTGTGTGTGTGTGTGTGTGTGTGTGTGTGTGTAGACAGACAGACAGGTAGATACTTTATTAATCCCAAGGGGAAATTCACACACTCCAGCCGTAGCATACTGATAAGAACAATATTAAATTAAAGAGCAATAAAAGTGCACAGCAAGTTAAACAGTGCCAGGTGGAGAGTGCCAGGCAGGTATAACCGATAATAACATTGTATAATAATGTTAACGTTTACCCCCAAGTCGCATAGTGTGGGGTGGTCTCAGTCTGTCAGTGGAGCAGGACGGTGACAGCAGTCTGTCGCTGAAGCTGCTCCTCTGTCTGGAGATGATCCTGTTCAGTGGATGCCGTGGATTCTCCATGATTGACAGGAGCCTGCTCAGCGCCCGTCGCTCTGCCACTGACGTCAAACTGTCCAGCTCTGTGCCTACAATAGAGCCTGCCTTCCTCACCAGTTTGTCCCTCTTCTTTATTCTGCCTCCCCAGCACACCACCGCGTAGAAGAGGGCGCTCGCCACAACCGTCTGGTAGAACATCTGCAGCATCTTATTGCAGATGCTGAAGGACGCCAACCTTCTAATGAAGTATAGTCAGCTCTGTCCTCTCTTACACAGAGCATCATATTGGCAGTCCAGTCCAGTTTATCATCCAGCTGCACTCCCAGGTATTTATAGGTCTGCACCCTCTGCACAGTCACCTCTGATGATCACGGGGTCCATGAGGGGCCTGGTCCTCCTAAAATCCACCACCAGCTCCTTGGTTTTGCTGGTGTTCAGGTGTAGGTGGTTTGAGTTGCACCATTTAACAAAATCCTTGATTAGCTTCCTATACTCCTCCTCCTGCCCACTCCTGATGCAGCCCCCGATAGCAGTGTCATCAGTGAACTTTTGCACGTGGCAGAACTCCGAGTTGTATTGAAGTCTGATGTATGTTGGCTGAACAGGACCGGAGAAAGTCCAGTCCACTGCGGCGCTCCTGTGCTGCTGACCACAATGTCAGACCTGCAGTTCCCGAGACGCACATACTGAGGTCTGTCAGTAAGATAGTCCACGATCCATGGCACCAGGTATGAATCTACTGCCATCTCTGTCAGGTTGTCCCTAAGGAGCAGAGGTTGGATGGTGTTGAAGGCGCTTGAGAAGTCCAGAAACATAATTCTTACGGCACCACTGCCTCTGTCCAGGTGGGAGAGGGATCATGTAGCATGTAGTACTCACAGTAGTTCTTCCACTCCATGTAGAGACGCCACTTGAAGGCACTCCTTTGGTATGTGATGGCCACGTTTTTATATATTTAGAAACTTTCTTGCCTTAAGTCTAGGATGTTTTTTTCACATTTTTCCAGATGGGATGTCTTGGATGGTACTGTGTACTAAACAATAAAAAGTAATGTTCACATCTCGAAAGCCCCTCTGTGTCATATCGTCAGTTCACCAGGACAGATGCACTTCCTTCTTGTCTTCCAGTCCGTTAAGATTGTGTGCTTGTTTGCTTGAAGTCTCATTACCTGTGGCATTTTCTCAAGGACGGGGATCTTAAAGGAGTTGTTGCTGTAAAAATGAATTTTCCTCAAAGTGCCTGTGCTCACCTGAAGTTCCTGTTTCTTCTTCTGCTTTATTCCTGTTAAGGTTCTGATCGCACAGGAGAAGATGGCCACCAATACGGTGTATGTGTTTGCTAAGAAGGACTCCAAATACGCTTACACGGGGGAATGTCGCTCCTGCCTGGAGAATTCTTCTCGACCTACAAGTACAATATGGGTCAGCATGATGGCAAGAGGTGGCCAGGTGAGCCAATGTTGCTTAACATGTCCTTGTGAATGTTGCCCGCTGCTCTGTGCTGTCATTTATCTTGCCATGTTGTGATTCGGATGGGAGTCCTGACTGAAACAGAGGAGTGTATGAGTGCTGGGCCCTTATGTTTTCTGGTGAGTCCTGCTTATCCCCACAACACTCCAGCGTACCACTGTTTCCCTAGGAGGCATTAGCTCTCCAGAAATGTGTTCTTTTGAAATTGCGGCATGTTAAGTAACCGAAAAATATAGAAACGTGACAGAAAAGGCGATATCCCTCCCATCGTGATTATCGCGGTACAAACATCACATGAGAGCAACAGATATACTTTAGCTTACTTTACTGACGGTTTTTACGCGCTTACAGACGGGAAGCTTATGACAGACTTTATCAAGGTGGGAGTCTTGATCTACGCAGTCTGCCATTTTTCGTCACCACGCTGAGAGGATTTTCTGGACGGATGACAATCTTCCGCCCGACAGCTTCAAAGTGTATTGGCATTAGGTCCAACCTTATATACGGTCTTATCCCCGTGCTGGTCCTCTCTGGTCTCCAAACAAGGACAGGAAAGGTTCAACTCCACCTCCAAAAATACAGGAATAGCACAATGCCTACTTGCAGTTCTCATTCTCCCAACAAGGAAAGAAGATTTTTGTGCTGACAGACGACACAAGTATACTATTCTGTCTTTTAGGCCGACTATACAATCCTCCGGCTGTCTTTGGCTATCTAATCCAATGCTTGGTTGGCAATTCTAAATGCTGAGCCCCCGAGTACCGTACTTGGTCTGCCTGTATAACAGTGTGCACAGAGATAGTGACAGTAACCTTAATATTAGAACAAACCGAGTTTAACAACCACAGGCAGCATTTTAAACTTGCCATTAATGAGAAGAGTCGGTGCGTTGAAGGGCCTGCGTGAGCCGGCTGGTGTCTGACCGTGCGCTGTCGTTGGCGTGCTGGCATTGGAGAGCTCGCTTCTGTAGACCTTCTGACCACTGACTTGGTCTTGGCATTCATTCTTTTGTGTGTTTCTTTTTTCCAAATACTTCATTTCTGGCTTGTGCACAGGGACAGACAGATGCTCTTGTGGTCCCAATTTACTGTTTAGCCACCTGAAACCAGTGCTGCATCTTAAACCGATGGCACATTATGCAGCGTTTTGTGCTGGGGTATGTCAGGCTTTCAGACTGCAGGCTGGACCGTGTCGCTTTATTAACAACTCAGTATCCCCGGCCATGTCACGTGTACGGACTGTGAGCCCACCTCCTGGCACAGTCCTCCTTTTTGCACTTTCGCTGACAGTCAGGTAGCTTGGCACCTGGTGGAGCTGGCGCTGTATGGCGAGTTCAGCCTTTGGTTTTTCTGTTCTGTTGTGGCCTGTCAAACATGAGACGTCACACAAACAAGACTCTGTTCTGTTTCTGAAGTGTAAAATAGCCGCTTTCCTCATTCCTTGCATCCTGTGCATTCATTGGTTGTCCACTCTTAAGCACGTCGGACTGTCGTTCGCGTGCAAGTCCAAATGAGGCCCTAATATACTGATGGCCGATGATCTTTCCCATTTTCTTTTTGCATGCTCCGATTTGTGCTTTTTCATGTAAATGTGTCAGCCAGTAAGTACCCTGTGATGGACTGGCACCCTGGCCAAATGTTGGTCCTGCCTTGCACTCGTTGCTTTCTTGGATGGGCTCCAGCTGCCCCACAGTCCTGATCAGAATAAGCTGGATAGGTACATAGGTGGCAAGCTTTTTCCTCTTGTGAAATCTCCATTGAGTTTTATCACCCACTCCTAACTGGATGTTTGGCTGGCATTTTATCCAAGGAGACCCCCAAGTGGAGCACACCTGACAGTGAGTCATTTTTACTGCCTGCACTCCAACTGTAAAAAGAAACCCAAAAGCAGTGAAAGGTCACAGAGCGAGTCGCACACATGAACTCCTGTGACTGGTGCTAAACAAATGTGCCCCATTGGCCTCATTCTGTGAGCTGGTGGGTGTTTTGCCGTAAGCTGCCCTCACTTTTTGGTACACGTCATGTCTTAGCTGAGTGCCCTGCCCTGCCCTGTCCTGTCCTTTCTGAATGTTTCTATAATATTGAGCTCTGCTTCATGCTGCTGACCGTTGCTTTGTGGTTTGTTTGTTTTTTTTTTTTTTTCCCTTTACCACCAGGGTGTCAAGAAAAGCGCCATTGGTCAGCGCATTGTGGCCACATTGCCCTACATTAGACAGGAAGTGCCCATTATCATTGTTTTTCGAGCTCTGGGATTCGTGTCTGACAGAGATATTCTGGAACACATCATTTACGACTTTGATGACCCTGAGATGATGGAAATGGTGAGTTTTGGGTTTGGTGCACACTTTAAGGCAGTATGGGTGAAGGGCACCATGTATGGGCCGAGGTTTGTTCATACCATTTGTAACTTGACTTTCTGTAGAGCCTTCTACTTTTTTGACGTATTGTTTGTTTAAATGGCAACAGTGGAGGACGGCTTCTCTAACTGCATGTCTGGATGTATTTGTCATGTGACGACTACTCCCTTGCTGCTTTTATGTCCACTTTTAGGTTGGCACCCACTGGCCCTGGTGATATGCCCCCCCTATTCAGACCTCCATGGCAGTGCTCTGTCACTCTTCAGACATTCTCAAGTCCACTTGTACCAGGCCGTGCTGTGTCATTTCTTGTGCTGGCATTTTCAACAACTCTTTGGGAAAGTGGCTGGCATAAACGCAGGATAGAGTCACTTCTGTCCTGATCACCCGGATCACGTGCTTCGCTTGGCAGACTCTGACCGGAGCGCCTTTGCTTCTCTGTGTGTTGATTTGCTGTTCTTTTGCAGGTCAAGCCCTCCCTGGACGAGGCTTTTGTCATTCAAGAACAAAATGTTGCTTTAAATTTTATTGGCTCCAGAGGTGCCAAGCCTGGTGTTACCAAGGAGAAGAGAATCAAGTATGCCAAGGAAGTCCTTCAGAAGGAAGTGCTGCCTCATGTGGGTGTCAGTGACTTTTGTGAGACTAAGAAGGCCTATTTCCTGGGGTATGTGTGCTCTGCTGACTTGTAGGCTTTGGTCATTTACTTTTTTTTTTAAGTTCTCATTGGTACATTAAAATACCTCAAGTACATTTTCTGGATAGGCCAGTACTGGTACAGAGCCTGTGTGTAGAACGCTGCCCTGCTGGGAGTTTAGGCACAGATCTTCCCTTTGCTGAGTGTCATCGTGCCACATGCTTTATGGTTCATGTTCTCTCTCCTTTGTTTTTAGGTACATGGTTCATCGACTTCTCCTCGCTGCTTTAGGCCGCCGGGAGCTAGACGACAGAGATCACTATGGCAACAAAAGACTGGACCTTGCAGGGCCATTGTTGGCATTCTTGTTTCGAGGGTAAGGTTAAAGGTGTGGTCATGTCAGTTCTGTGCCAGTCTGTCGATTTGCATTTGACTTGATTTGCTGTCGTTGTTAAGCAGATGAGCTCATGATGATGTGTCTCCAGAGCAAGCACAGCTCTCGGGAACCTCACCCACTGATCACAGCAGGCATAACAGCCAGAGGGCACAGCTGCATTTCCGAGTGCCATGCGCACTTTTACACCTTTTCCTATAGTTTAGCGATGCTTCTGATCTCAACATAAAATCATAAACCAAAGTATTACACAGATAGGAATATAAGCTTGGACCACATTGTCCCATCAGTGCACTGGTGCAGTATGGCACCTTCATGTAAGTTACACAAACAGTGTGCACCTCACCAATGAGAATAATATAAAACTGTCAAGAAGTGCCACCTTGTCAGGTAAGCAAGCTGCTAGTGTGGCAGGTTTTGGTCATGTGATCTGGATTTCCTCTTTCTGTTACGTGGTCATCGCTTTTTCATGCTCATCTCCCTCTGGCACATGCATGGCTGAACTGGGTGCCCCCTCCATATGTTTCCCCTCTCTATTTGTGAGACACGCGGTGCCATCTTGACGGGATCTTGGAAACTGCCATGGGAGTGTATAGTAAAACAAAGGAAGAACAGCTTAAAGTAGCCAACCCAGTGAGCCCCGCTGAACCAGTAAGGATGCTGTGGGCACGCCCATTGAAAGCTTGTAGTGGCCTGCCTCTGGTTTTATTTTAGGAGAGCTGATTGGCTTGTTGTTTTTAAATGGACTTTTTTAATGGTTTTGGTTTGATCTGTCCTTGTTTAAGGACGCCCGTTTATTTGACGTTAGCTCTCAGTGTCTGATGAGGATGAAGGCACTCGGACTTGAGCAGCAGTCCTCGGGTAATCCTGAGTTAGGCATCACGCTGGAGTGTCTGAAGCAGCAGGCTTTAAACCCCAAGGCCGCCAGTTTAACTGCTCGCTGCGTGGCCCTGAGTGAGTCCTGAAGCTGCCTGTGCTCCACTTATAAGGGATGTCTGTACACGATCCTACGTGTGCCCGTCTCTGTAGAGATTGGCTTCAGTATTGATCGTCAGTCCCCCAGCACTTTAAATGTTTTTTAAAGATGGCCTTGCTTTTCACAAGATTCGGTACACATTGCTGAGAGCCTCTATGGAGCTGCCAGTCTTGGGTTGTTTGGGGTTTAGAGGCCATTGCTGCTGGGTTAGGGTGGGCATATGGCATTGGCAGAATAAACCCAACGTCTAGATGGTCCTATGGCAGACGACATAGTCTGTTGGTAAAGTAAACCATTCATCGGTGTTTCTTTCCTTAGGATGTTCAAGAATCTTCTGAAAGAAATTCGCATCTACGCCCAGAAATTCATTGACCGAGGTAAAGACTTCAACTTGGAGCTGGCGATAAAGACTCGCATCATCTCCGATGGCTTGAAGTATTCTCTGGCTACTGGAAACTGGGGAGACGTAAAGAAGGCTCATCAGGCGAGAGCTGGGGTGTCGCAGGTAATGGCTGGCATTGCCCGAGTTTATTTGAAGTGTGTGGTTCCTGCTGTTGGCTTCTGCAACTCTTTTTTTATACAGCCCATGTCACATGACACTGAGATTCATCAAAATACACGTGAGCATTGGCATTGCATCTCCTCCTATTCCAGCAGCTTGTCCTCTGTTCTCGGTCACCTTGAGAGCACACCTGACAGATGAGCTGCTCTAATGTGACTGACGTTTTAACTCTCAGCTGTACTGTGTGGGCCTTACAGAGACACAGCAGAACGATGACCTGAGCGTGAAGGACGGACAAATGACAGGAGTCAGTTCAGTTCATTTAGCTAATCACTGAGCTGTCCCCATAGCTCATCCAGATCCTTCTTAAAGTTCACCAGGGTCTCTCCTTCAACCGCATGTCTCGCTAGTTTGTAAAGCAGTGCTTTTTGGCTTCAGTCCTAAACGCTTTTTCATTTCTGCTCGTGTCACCACTTAGGTTGGTAGAGTTCTGCTGGGCCCGCTTTATCAGTACCTTTGAAGAGTTTGCAGACCTGAATTTGGTCCCCATGTAGTCCCCTTTGCTCAGACTAAACTGGTTTAGTTCTCGGAGTCTGTCGCGGTCCATTCCTGGGATGCACTTCAAGTGCTGCTCTGACTTCCTAGTAGTGTGGTGACCTGAACTGCACACCGTGATTCAGACGATGAGGTCTCGCGAGTATACAGCCTAAACAGAACGTCCTTTTGATTTTTATTCAGAGTTACCGTAAGTTAGGTAGGGGTAGAAGGTATGTGGTTGTGCATGTGAAACACTGGCATCTGAGCCACACCACCTCACTCCGTCTGCCCACACATTGCAAGTGACAAGCAGACCCTGCAGCTTTGTGTCAGACTGTATCTGAGGGACAGTGTCTTTGACAGAGTAGGCCATGTTCTGTGAGGTTGATGACCATGGCATGAGCTCTGTCACAGGTTCTCTAGTCTTCTCTTTTCTCTGGCTGTTTCTCATAGGCCTTTCTTGTCTTCCAGGTGTTGAACCGTTTGACGTTTGCATCCACCTTGTCTCATCTCAGACGTGTCAACTCTCCAATAGGGAGGGATGGGAAACTTGCCAAACCCAGACAGCTACACAATACTTTGTGGGGAATGGTGTGCCCTGCCGAGACTCCAGAGGTAAGCTGGTGTGATAGATGCGACGACTGTTTAGTTTGATTTCAGTGTTCGTTTTCTCTTGGCATACATCAGAAATCCTTACCACTGTAACCAAGAATAGCAACACGATAAATACACAGTAGTAAGCACCAGGGAGGGGAGCAGTGTGTCCTCACACTTTGTGTCCCCAGTGAGGCGTCACTTTGACTGGCTTGCACCCTGGCAGGTTGTGGTGTGCACTCTGAGTTTTGTTTTCTTCAGCTGTGTTACGTTAACTGCTGTGCTCTTCTGTTTGCAGGGTCACGCTGTGGGGCTTGTCAAGAACCTCGCCCTAATGGCCTACATCTCTGTGGGCTCACAGCCATCGCCAATCTTGGAGTTTTTGGAAGAGTGGAGCATGGAGAACCTGGAAGAGATCTCTCCTGCTGCAATTGCCGAGTAGGTTCTACTTTTTAAAAGCTACTTGCTGGGCCTCTGCTTGAGGTTTTATTCCTTTTGGAGCCTCGTTTTCATCAGCTAGTCTCTCCATTAAATGTAGGCTTTAGTATTCTGCTTTTCTGTTGCCTTCAGTGCCACCAAGATCTTTGTAAACGGCTGCTGGGTTGGAATCCACAAAGATCCTGAACAGCTGATGAACACGCTGCGGAAACTGCGCCGTCAGATGGATATCATCGTGTCTGAGGTGGGTGAATGCAGTCACGCTTGGCCTGTCTAGACAGCACATCTAACTGAATTGAGTTGAATTCCTTTGTTGTCTTGGTGCACTTAAGAGTACAGTGAGACTCAATGTGCAGCTCATCCATAAAACAGTTGTTCTGTCTGTGTATCTGTCTGTTATATAGCGCCTTTCAATCTAGCTATCTGTTATATAGCGCCTTTCACTCTAGCCGTCTATCTGCTATATAGCATGTGTCTGTCTCTCTGTGTCTGTATGTATGTCTGTTCCGGCATCTCTTCCAAACGGCTGGAGTGATTTTCCTGAAACTTGGTACATGTTTCTCATTGGTCAACTAAAATGACTGTAGGGTGAAATCAACCCCTCCTTCTGGGTAGGGTGGAGGGTGATCTTGCGGTCTTGTATGCCTGTTATCGACCACCAGAGGGCGAACTGGAGGTGACTGCCAGAATTGTTTGTTTGAGTGCCACCGCCCGCACCCGCCTGTTGCTTTTCGAGTTGGCTGGTTCTGAGTGTCAACTGGATGATAACATAAATACAAGACTGCAAGACAAGCACATTAGTGAGTCTTCATTGTTTGTTTATTTTCCCCTCAAACGATTTAAAAAAAAAAGAAAAAACACATTATTTTCCTCCCGGGCAACGCTGGGTATTTCAGCTGGTAAAATGATAAAAGTATACAATATATAAAAACATAAGTGCAGATAGAGTGGCTCAGATTATGTGATGTTACGGCTGTAGTGCAAGTTTACATTGAGGTGATTATATTTGCTATAAATGACAATCCTCGGTGCTCTCAACACACCCCGCCCGCCACAGGGCTGTCCAATCAGCTGCTCTGCATTCAGGATACCACACACAAATACAGCTGGTTAAGATACTCTCTGTTGGGTAGCAGTAGTAAGAAAAAGCTGTGCCATGGTGGTAGCTGTCCATGAAAGGTCCCTGCAGAGAGAGGGTGATCCCCAGGAACCTTAAACTTGATACACACTCCGCCATCTCCCTACTGAAGACTGGAGCGTGATCCTCATCACATGACCTTCTGAAATCGACGATGAGCTCCTTGGTCTTCCCTGTGTCGAGGGACAGGTTGCTCATTGAGTCCATCTCGCCATATTTTGCACCTCTGCTGTGTAGGCTGAGTCATCGTCACTGGAAATGCCCAATAACTGTTGTGTCCTCAGCAAATTTTACAATAGTGGAGGTGGTTTATGTGGGTACACAGTGGAGAGTGGAGAGGAAATAAAGGGTTGGGCTCCATTAACAGCCTCGCGGTGTGCCTGTGTTCAGGATTATGGTGGAGGAGAAATGGGAGCCCAGCCATACCACTGGGTGGCGCTCCGACAGGAAGCTGAGGATCCAATTAGAAAGTGGAGCTCTGAGCCCCAACTGATGCCGCTTGTGGATGAGCTGTGAGGGTACAACAGTATTGAAAGCAGAGCTGTGGTCCACTAATGGCATTATCACACATGTGCCCAGTCTCTGTAGATGAGTCACGGCTGCAGGCAGAGCTAGAGAGGTGGCACCCTCTGTAACTCGATTAGCTCTGTAAGCACGATGATCTGAGTCCAGGGAGGCAGGGGGAGAGGACCAGCCTTTCAGAGCACTTTGTTATTATCGGTGTCGGAGCGATTGGTCGACGGTCATGCACATCACTGAAGTTTTGTTTTCTTCAGCACTGGCACAATGATGACGGACTAAAGGCATGCAGATATTAACTCTTTGAGGGCTGAGTATTTTTTCGCTGGCAGGCAGGACTGTGCAGTAGAGTATCTGTCAGCCACCTAAGCTGTCTTCGCGTAGGCGCTGGCCACTGGAGCTAAAGGCAGATCTGGCGAGGGAACGAAGTGAATGCGCAAAGCAAAATACTCCATGGACAACGTTTTGCGTATTATTGCTAAATCGGACTCTGACTAATTGGACTCCGAATTTGATGCAAGTGATCTGGAGGCGGAAAACGAAAGTGAAGTATCAGCATTGGCTGATGGGCCCCCCAGCTGATCGTAGTGCTGACCGCATTCGTGTAGCGGCCTGCAGCTGTGTGAAGAAACTCCCAATATGTCTTTAAGTCGATCTCTGTGAATATGTCCGCAAGCTGCTTAGCCGGCCCTGAAACGTCGTCGTCTCCTGCGGCTTTACGTGGACCGACTCTCTGTAGCCTGCGCTGCACGTCTTGACATCCTCTGTGGTTCGAGTCTTCACAGGTGCAGTGGGCAAAAAAAGTGTTGGGCGACATTACTGTGGGGGGAGGCAGGGCTGCCTTTGTGGTCACTAAGAGCTCCGGTAGCCCCGCTGTCTGAGATCCTCCACGTGACTCCTCTAGATGTCGTCGGACTTTTTTAGGGATTTTTCTTCAGGTGTGACCTGGCAACACTGTGGGCTTTGAGATCCTCAGATTTAAAGTCTGAACCTCTTTGTTCATCTCCTTGTCATCCATAGTGACGTTATCCACACAGCTACAAACGTAAACGTGTCTGTGCCCCGTGCAGGTCACACTGTGTGCGTTCACAGCGGTCCTGGAGTGTGACACGACTTGCTCAGGCCATATTCTCACTGCCTTTGTGACAGCATCAAAAATAATAAAACAATGGTCTTGGTGCCCATGACAGGGCTGAGGAGGGCTTTGTCAGAATCTTTAACGTTTCTATACAGTTTATTGGGGGGGATTTGACCCCCTACTGGGACATTGCATGTGTTGGTAAAATTTGTGGAGCACAGGTTGAAGATTTGTCTGGTTCAAGTCCCCCATGGCAATGCGGGCAGCATCTGGGTGGGTGCTCTGTTATTTACTGATTGCCAAGGGCAGTTGTGCCAGTGCTAGCTTAGCAGTGGCTTGAGGTGGAATGTGCAGTGCACTGCCAAGGCAGCTTTACTCGCCTGACATGTCTCTGCTTCGCTCGCGTGGAGTTGATTTGATTTGACAAAAATGTCATTTCTGAAGTCTGTCAAACATTGGTGCCATTTTAAGGGAACTCGGTAAGCAAATCATTTTATCATCTTGATATTAACTGCCAAAAAGAATATAAAAGGCCTGGTGAGTCCGTCCCAGATTGACGACAAAAACTGGTCCAGGTGTCACTAGCCACAATGTTTAGCAATCTGTGGCAGGACGCCACAAACGCCATCAGCAGTTACATTGGAAAAGACCACTCGGGTCATAGGGGAGAGACAGAGGTGGGCACAGACCCCTTATGACGGTCTCGGCTCTTAGGCCAGCGTCCTGGGACAGACTTGGGAGGAATGTGTGATTGGCCGAGCACAGCGGTGGAGGGTGTGCCAGCTTTGATGAGGATTTGATTTGGACGTCCGACTTCTGCCACACAGTAAGGTCACAAGGCAGTTGTTGGATGTCCGAGTGGCACAAACCTGCACCATGCAGCATTGAAGTTGTGCCAGCATTTTGGCTTTTGTTTGTTGGTATGTTTATACCGAATTCTTGTAATGTCCTCCACGTAGATGTCTGTTTATATAGGACCACGTGAAGGAAGGCTTCCTGTTAACTCGCTCAATGGCGAAAGATGGCATTTCATTTTCTGCTTTGCTTTTCTTAAGGTGAACGTTCTTGTCAGAATGCTGTGCACAACATGGTGGGCTGGCTGCTATTTCTGTGGGCTTGAATGTCAGGGGTGTCACAACGGTGGATTCAAAACTCCGCAGTGTTTAATAAAGTGGGACAAATGGCAAAACAAAAGTAAAATGGAGTTAAGTCAGAAATCAACGACTGGAGAGCGAGACGCCAGACCAAACCAGCCAGCCCTGAGTGACAGTTGATTTAGCGTCCATCGTGCCTTTGACTGAGTGACACTGTCACTTGTGAGTGATTTGTCCTGATCAGGGACTGGCCTGTCACAGCGCTTTAGTTTTAACACATCTGGCTCTTGTGCAGTGCGATTCTCGATGTCTGAGACCCACATTTCTCTCTGGAAGCCTCTATTATGTCATGTGTTGGTATAAAACCAACTAATGTAATAATAGAGGGGCATCCTGGTGGCCGAGTGGTACTGCTGCTGATGCAGCCTCTCAACAAGAAAACTGGGGTTTGTGTCCCGGCATTGGAATCTGCATGTTCTCCCTGTGTTGGCTTGGGTTTCCTCCCGCAGTCAAGTCATGAAGGTTAGGCGACCCGTGTGTGTGTGTTCACCCTGCACTGGACTGGCACCAGGCATTGTTCATGACGTGTGTCTGATGCTTGCTGAGACGTACCTATGGCACAGCAGCATTCAGCAAATCTCCCTAGGGGTTTACAAACTCGACTCTAAGCTGGCGGCTCCTCCTTTGAGCTTTGGCACCCAAATGCGTGTCCCTTTTGTGGTGTCCAATATGAACAAAGAAGACAAGCCGTCCAGAATCAGTCCCCTCGTGCGCCTTCATTTCTACAAACTCTTTGTTTTGTCCTCCATTTGTCATTTTAGTTTTGGAATGTCTTTTGTTTGATTTTTACGCAGGCTTTTATTTATTTATTTATTTATTTATTTATTTATTTATTTTATTTTTATTTTTTTTTGTATCCGTCAATTCACACATACAGGTGGCCCCCAGTGTCCATGTCACCTAGCAGTGCTTACCTGAGCAGGGCACAGACCTGACGGAGCTGCCTTTGTGTCTCCCGCCACAGGTGTCCATGATCCGGGATATCCGGGAGCGCGAGATTCGCATTTACACGGACGCGGGCAGAATCTGCAGGCCGCTGCTGATCGTAGAGAAGCAGAAGCTTCTGCTGAAGAGAAGACACATTGACCAGCTGAAGGAGCGCGAGTACAACAACTACAGGTGAGCTGCTGGCCTCTGACCGGCCACAAGAGGAGGGCCCCGTTTGTTGTTGTAGGTACAGCATCACCTCTGAAGACGCTCGGCGCTGGTCACACAATCGGCCGCCTCCTGGTTTGAAGTCCACAGACAGTCCCAGCATGCATTGTGGGCTGGTTCAGGCCCAAAACCACTGCAGAGAGGTGCAGCTGGACCCCGTCCCGTCCCGTCTGTCCTATTTCAAAAGATCCTCTTGGATTTAGGATGGCCCTGCCCTTCAGTTTCATCCTGAAGTCGCTCCTGTTTTCAACTTTTCCATCTCTGCAGTTGGCAGGACCTGGTGGCCAGCGGAGTGGTGGAGTACATCGACACTCTGGAAGAGGAGACCGTCATGTTGGCCATGACCCCGGACGACCTTCAGGAGAAAGGCGTTGCCTACTGCTCCACGTACACCCACTGCGAAATCCACCCTTCTATGATCCTGGGGGTGTGTGCCTCCATCATCCCGTTTCCTGACCATAACCAGGTAGGTGGTGTTTCGGGTTTGTGCCCGCTGTCTGGCATTTCTTACGTCTTTGAACAGAAAGCCAGGCGTGTGCCCCACATTGTGCAGTTCAGCCACCTGAGGTGACCTTTTTTCATCAACTTTTGGGGTGTGTTGGTCACACAGCTGAGCCTTGGAGGACATGCAGACCACTTTATGGAAATGTTGGAGGGAGCTGCCACTCCTGGGGTGCCAGTCTGACTAGCCAAGGGCCACCTGCTGCTCATCCTAGGTGTGGGGGCTAGCAGCTACTTCAAGCTGCTTTGGGTTTGCCAAGTCTGCTAGGTGCCCCTTACTCTTGTTGTATGTCAGTGTTGGCAAGTGCAGTACCAAATGCCAGGGCTTTGGTCTCCAGATTTTGGTGGCAGGAGGACAATCGGCACACCCCAGTCTTCTGTCCAGTCAGCAGTGCAGAATGAGCAGAGCCCAGTGGCAGTTTCATTAAAGCTGGCACCACATGAACCTAAACTCTGTTTGTTCTAATGTGCCAGGGAGTGCCCACTTGGTCCTGTCATGTATCGCAGATCTTTAAACAAGGGCACCTCTGCCCATACGACTTGATGTGACACTAGAGGTGGATATTTAACTTTGGGAGTCTGCTGCCAGTTGACCTGATGACATGCGAGTCCTGGCAGGGTGTATGTGTTAATGATCTCTCTTTGTTTTGTGCCAGTCCCCCAGGAACACGTACCAGTCTGCTATGGGGAAGCAGGCCATGGGAGTCTACATTACCAATTTCCACGTGCGCATGGACACCCTGGCCCACGTGCTCTACTACCCCCAGAAGCCTTTGGTGACCACCCGCTCCATGGAGTACCTGCGCTTCCGAGAGCTGCCTGCAGGTGGGTGCAGTTCGCTGGTGCCACGTGTAGCGGCGGCTCTGTCAAAATGGCAGGCCTGCCAGCTTTCTTTCACACACAGGGATGGATTGCACATCCTCTCGATGTTTGTTCATGTGGCACTGCGTCCACAACGTGTGCTTGACTCGTTTACTTGGCACACTTCACACTGACGTGTTAGTGACCCACTCATCCTGCTCAGAGGTGATGCCAGCTTTGTGTCTTTAAATGACTTCCACACCACCACGCCTCTTATGTTTCTAACCTGAAGGTTGGATGTTTGTGGCAACAGAAAACAAAAATCTTCATCATCTGTAAAGGAAACGTGGTGACCAGTCAGCTGGATGCCAAGGGCCTCCTGCGTGCCAAGTCATCTTTGTCTTCCCCGTGGGGGTGTTTCAAGTTGGCATTTGTGCTTTCTTTTTAAAGTTGCAGTTCTGCTTCCCACCACTAGGGTTGTGTGGGCATGACGGTCCAGACCTGGCCATGCAGGAGGGCCGCGAGGTGGCAGGTGTTTTGAAGTTGGCTAACTGCTTGTGATTCCGCCTTTTGTTTTCCAGGAATTAACTCCATTGTGGCCATTGCCTCTTACACGGGGTACAACCAGGAGGACTCTGTGATTATGAACCGCTCCGCGGTGGACAGGGGCTTCTTCAGGTGGGTTGTTGGGCGGTGGCATGGTGCGGGTGACCCTCCCTGGCCAGCAGCATATTTCATTTCTCTGTTTGCCCCATGCAGGTCGGTCTTCTATCGCTCTTACAAAGAACAAGAATCCAAGAAAGGATTTGACCAGGAGGAGATCTTTGAGAAACCGACCCGTGAAACGTGCCAGGGTGAGCCGCCTGGGTAGCGCTTTACTTGGTGCCCACATGCCTGCAGTGAGTGCTTTGTGCCCGCCTATCTAAGGCTCACTTGCTCTGTGTTTCAGGTATGAGGCATGCCATCTATGACAAACTGGACGACGATGGGCTCATCGCACCTGGCGTTCGTGTGTCCGGGGAGGACGTGATCATTGGCAAGACGGTCACACTGCCCGAGAATGACGACGAGCTGGACAGCAACAACCGACGCTACACCAAACGTGACTGCAGCACCTTCCTGCGCACCAGCGAGACGGGCATTGTCGATCAGGTCATGGTGACGCTGAACCAAGAGGGCTACAAGTTCTGCAAGATTCGGGTGAGTGGCGTGCTTTGTGTGGCGACCTCGGCATTTGCTGCCGTTCTCCTCACGTTCTGTAATTCATCGTAGGTGCGATCTGTGAGAATCCCTCAAATCGGGGACAAGTTTGCCAGTAGGCACGGGCAGAAGGGCACCTGTGGAATTCAGTACCGGCAGGAGGTGAGTTGCAATGCTAGGGTGCATTTTGCCATGTTTGCCATGGCTGAGTGTGAGATTGTGCCCAGGCACTGACGTGGATTGTGTAACCTCAGCCTGTGGAGTGCCCCCTGGTGGTGCACTGCATTCTCCTCCTCCTCCAATCTCTTATTCTTTCTTTCTTTACCTGGACGGCTGTGACATCACGAGCCCCTGCTCACTCAGCCTGCCCACCACACTGTCGTTTTGCAGGACATGCCGTTTACGTGCGAAGGCATCACGCCAGACATCATCATCAACCCTCACGCCATCCCCTCTCGAATGACAGTCGGTCACTTGATTGAGTGTCTGCAGGGCAAGGTGGGTGCTCCTCCTGTCTGTCGTCCTACACGCGGGGGTCCGTCCGCACAGCTGCAGTTAACGGTCACTGCCGTCTCTCAAACAGGTGTCGGCGAACAAGGGGGAGATTGGCGATGCCACGCCTTTCAACGATGCGGTCAACGTGCAGAAGGTGTCCAATCTGCTGTCGGAGTACGGCTACCACCTGCGAGGAAACGAGGTGTGTGGAGTTTCATGTCCACCTTTATGAATTTTGACCCAGACTGGTCACTTTTAACCCTTTGTGAGTGTCATCGGTCACAGTGTGCACCTTGCTTTGCCAAGTGTGAAATGGCTCCAAGTTGGTCCCTGCAGTGCCCCTACTTCACACTGAGGAAGCGGTGGGCCGGCACGATGAGCCACGCTTGACAGCAGGGGGCGCCATCTTCCACACTACGGCTGGAGGTGTTGAGGCGCCCCAGTTGACCACCGTGTCCCTTCTCTGTCCCCTAGGTGCTCTACAACGGCTTCACGGGACGGAAGCTGACGTCGCAGATCTTTCTGGGTCCCACCTACTACCAGCGCTTGAAGCACATGGTGGACGACAAGATCCACTCGAGGGCTCGGGGACCCCTTCAGATCCTGAACCGACAGCCCATGGAGGGCAGATCACGGTGAGTGGCGCCACCCGCTGGGCAGGGAACGGGGTGGGGCACCAGGGTTCACACTAACGTCCCGTCTGCTTGGCTCGTCCCAGGGATGGTGGTCTGCGTTTCGGCGAGATGGAGCGAGATTGTCAGATCGCTCACGGCGCCGCCCAGTTCTTGAGGGAGAGGCTCTTTGAGGCCTCTGACCCCTACCAGGTGCACGTGTGTAACCTGTGTGGCCTCATGGCGATCGCCAACACGAGGACACACACGTATGAGTGCCGGGGCTGCCGCAACAAGACCCAGGTAGGTCTGGCGAGGGCTGGCTGGCGCGCTGGGGTGGGGGGCGGGTGACACGGAAGGCTCACCTTGGTGACGTTTCTCCTGGCAGATCTCATTGGTCCGTTTGCCGTACGCCTGCAAGCTGCTCTTCCAGGAATTGATGTCCATGAGTATCGCGCCCCGCATGATGACCACCTGAGCCTGCAGTGTCTTCTGGGAGTTCGGCCTGGCCCACCCTGCGGACACGGTGTGGATTTTTGTTCTCTTTTTGTGTAATAAAGGTTATTTTTGGTTTTTTTAAACTCGTTTCTCGTCTTTATCATTGGCGTGACGAAGTTGTTGGCCGAGTCGAGACGTGACGCACACACTGCTGTTCTGCAAAGCTTTTATTTTTAGTGACAGATAACTAAAGGAAGGTGGTGGGCTTCACCAGAGGAACCTCATCAGGACCGCCAGTGCCAGGTGTGCCCCAGAGAGCCCCTGCTGTCCTGGAGGTGGGCCAGAAGAAAGCGGGTGAGCAGACCATCCGGCAGCTGGCATTTTTAACTCGTCTCCGTCTCACCTGAAAGGAAATCAGAAAAACTAAAATGAGACGCCAAGATGGGCCACCCGCCGGCCCCCTTCCCACTTGTCCCCACGCCAGACCGGACGGTGGGGGCGGGAGACGCTTGACCTGCACTGTGTTTGTTTGTGATGAAGCCGAGCTGCCCGATTAAATCTCGGAGAGCCGCTGCTTTCCTAAGGGGCCACGTGACCGGCATTCCAGACATTCTCCTGGGGCGGAGATGCCGTGAGACAGATGAGAGTTCACATGCAAGAGTGCGCCACTGGCTAGAAACGATGGGCACGCTCTGCTTCATGGGGCTTCTTTCTGGTGTGGCATTGTTTTGATGTGGTGTGGTGTCCGCTTCATACCCAGGCTCGGGGTCGGGATGTCCTTGAGTGACTCCACAACGTGAATGGTCGCCATGGCTACAGCTTCACCCTTGGCATTGGCAGCATGGCACTCGTATTCGCCTCCCTCCTCCTGC
The DNA here is from genome assembly GCA_026402145.1 of Polypterus bichir lapradei. Classification (NCBI taxonomy): domain Eukaryota; kingdom Metazoa; phylum Chordata; class Cladistia; order Polypteriformes; family Polypteridae; genus Polypterus; species Polypterus bichir. Next base: position 521,090 of record JANRMT010062835.1, on the reverse strand, counting down.
CCGAGTGGTGAAATCTGAAAGAGAAGCAGTTGCTATATCAGCTGGTGGTTTATAGCGCCTTGACCCCCAACCTGCACGTCCCATGCTTACCAGCACCCAACCTGTCACTTCGTGCTTCTCTGGCCCACCGCGCGTCTGCACTGCCAGGTTATCCCGATCTCCTGGTAAAAGCTCCACCTTCTCCCTTCTGTGCCCGCTGGTCACAACCTGTGGAGACACACCAGGTTAGGGCGCAGCCACCGGGTAACAGCAAAGGTAGAATGGGCACCTCACCTTCTTCCAGGTCAGCAGGGGTGTTGGCACTCCAATGACTTCACAGCTCAGATAGACCTGTGCCCCGCTGATGTTCCAGATGTCCTTAGGGGGGATGGTGATCCTGGGTGCTGGGAGAGGAGACACATGTCAGTGGGCAAGCGGGAGTGGCATTCCAGCAGGATGGCCCAATTGTGGTGGGTGTACATGCTGTTTCCTTTGGCCTGAAGTGGACCTCCACAGCGAGGAGCCACGGCGCCCTTTTAACAAAACAAAGCGTCAGCCTGCGAAGTTCTCAACAGTACGGGATAAAGGGGGGTTTTGGGGGGGGGTTGGGTGAGAGGATTGTCGTCATGTTGGCCGGCTGGCCTTGTCTCTACACGCACACCCTGGAATGCTGGCAGCTGAACCCGCAGGCACCCTCCAGAATAAGGAATGCCAAAGTGGAGTCAACACCCGGCCATGCCCCCCAGTGGGAGAGACCCTGCTACGAGTGGCACACCCATCCAGCAAAGGGCATCCCGCATCATCCTCATCACCGTCTCTCTGTAGCCCTGGCCGGCCCCAGCGGCACTCACCTTGGTCACAGGCTCCCTTGCGCACCTGGCGGACGGCGGCCCCAGCGGCTCTTAGCTGGCAGCTGCTCCCGTAGCTCTTGCCGTCGCTGCCGCACACCACGCCGTCGTTTTTACACACGCACTGGCCCGCCTGCCTCTTCGACTTCTTCACGCACTCCATGCCGGGAGCGCAGCGTCCTCCCGATCCTCCGCCGCCGCGCCCCCCGCACGGCTCCCCTTCTCCCGCCGCGCACACCGAGCAGCATCCACACACGTCGGTCACCGCGGCCCAGGCGCAGCCCTCGCGAGGCAATGGAGCGCAACCGGAGGGGTTGCACGGTGGGCAGCCACGGACCGGCCGGGCAGGTGCCAGCGCAACGCATGGCACAACGAGCAAAAGGCACAAAGGCAACAGCGACGGCGGCAGCATTACGAGCGACTGGGTAGCGAGAGGGCGGTGCGCGCGTTTTAAGAGGCAGCCAGACACGCCCCTAAGTGAATTCGCCTGTCTAAAGTGCGCAGCCGGACACGCCCCTAAGCGAATTCGCAATTCTAAAGTGCGCAGCTGGACACACCCCTAAGCGAATTCGCCTGGCTGAAGTGCGCAGCTGGACACGCCCCTCCCTCTTGGCAGCTATCTTTTTGTGCTTCGAGGCCCAGCAGCCAGCCACGCCTCTCGGTCAGGTGACTCCCATGTTCGAGTGTGGAAGCTGCGCAGCTTGACACGCCCCTCTGCCCGGCAGGCCGCTGGATGTTCCCTTGTTGCTTATTTTGGTCCCAAACACTTCAGCTGTGCGCACTGAGCTCTGTAAAAAGGCGGCGCCATATCGGCCAGAAGCCCCCTCAGCTCCATCTGTCACAATGACTACAAGCTTTGGGTTCCCTCAGTGATTTTTTTTTTTTTTTTTTTTAAAGATGGTCATTCGTGCCCTTGATATGCAAAATGTTTTCAAGTGAAAGGTGGACAAGTCAGGCCAAGCTGTGAGTGTCACACTGGCTTTCTGGTGCCATCCTTGCAATGTTCCTGGTGGGTCGCCCCATCATGTCACTGCACTTTTCTTCCCCCGATTTCTGTCCTTTTACCTCCTCGGCGCAGTAGTTCTGTGTCATGGGATTTGTGCCACTTACACTGATGGGCAGAGCTGTGTGGGCACCCAGGAGTGAATGGCATGCACCAGGCATGGCACATGTCAGTACAGTATGAACACGGCTACAGGTTCAAACATCTGTGGGCATCTGGCCACCTCAAAATCCAAATGCTACATTCAAAGATGCCCACCGCTCCAGCTGGTCCGTATTAACACTGGCACAATGGATCCGTTGGAGAGGGAGCTAGTGAGTGAACGCTGCCCAAGGTCACCCCCTGCTGGTCACACAAATAAAACTCGAGGAGGCTCTTTGATTCACGCAGCTTTTATTTCAGTCTTGTGTCCGCCACCCGTTTGTCTTGTACATTTGCAGTCACCTCCACAAACCATCACACACCAGTAAGAGCAGACCACCTGTCCATAGTTGGGGCGACATCACTTCAGTCTGTGCCCGCACCCCTCGCTCTTATGCCAAAGTAAACCCCAGAGCCGTCCAGTCCGTCGCACCAGCCTACCTGGGCAGCTTGGCCCGCAAAGCCCCCCAGAGGTCTCGATAGGGAGTGTCCGAGTCGTTGCGGCCGCGGGGAATGTGACAGAGCCGCCGCAGGGTGGGCGAGCGCAGCAGCAGGTTGTGCAGCAGGCCCACGGCGCTGGAGGTGAGCCAGTAGAGCGACATGGACTGCAAGAGAAAAGAGACAAGGTCACCGGGTGAGTGCCAGGGCCCGCAAAACCCGCCGGAGGGCTGCTTACCGACGGGACTGTGGCCGCCACTGGAATCATGACGAGCGAAATGCCACGCATGAAGTGAGTGACCCACGTCTGGAACTTTGTCAGCTCCAACTTCCTCGAGGCGAAGATCTGTGGGAGACAATGGATACGGGCATTATGGGTGAGAGAAGAGGGCATAAAAGGGGCAGCCTGCATCCAATGATGACCAGTCCGAGGTCACAATGAGGTAGCCATGTGGCCCACCGGTCTTAAACCTGCAGTCGCCGAGCACCACCAGTGTCACCGGCATCGCCTGGCACAGGTTGTTGGCAATGAAGTCAGGCTGGCACCTGCGACTGAGCCCAGAACTACCCAAATAAGCAGCCATGATGTCTGTGGGCACTCACCTCGATGATGAGCAAGTTGAGAAGGCCGAGGGACACGGGCATGAGCCACGTTGTGTCAGGCAGCGTGAGGTCAGAAAACCAGAGTGCCCCACCGGTGCCAAGGGCTTCATGTACAGCTGAAATGACAAAAGCACAGAGTGGGACGAGGCGGGCAGCACCTCACCTGGACCACCAAACTACACTCACCACCTGCCGCATTCCTTCATTTTCAAACCGCTTATCCAGGACAGGCAGGGGGCGCCAGCATGTGGCACCAGCCTTAGCCTAAGGCCACACATCCCTTTCCCTTGCCACACTCGCCAACTCATGCTGCAAGATGCCATGGTGCTCCCAGTGGGTTGTGCCCGTTAAACCTCCACAGCATGGCATCCGTATTGGACGCCAAAACCAACCCGGCTGGCACATCTCGATGCCAGCCTCACCCAGAAGTCTGTGCTTCTCACCGCCCTGTAATGGAGAAGACTTGGACTCGCCATCTCACCGTCGCCCAAACCCACAGACGGGGGTCCGGAGTGTCGTGTCACCTCCTGGCTCAAAACCACAGACTGGTGTCGTCACGTCTCACCGCCCCTCTTCCACTCACTTGTGAATAAGACCCCGAGGTGCTTCAGCTCGCTTCAGATGTGGTAGTGCCCACCCTGCCACAGTTCACAGCTCTATGACGAGGGACGCAGCTCCAAGGCCATCCAACTGGACCTCCGACCTGACATCCTGCCCATGAAAATAACAAGCAGGACAGGAGACAAAGGTCAGCCCTGGTGGCACCGATGTTCCCCCTTTACGATTACGTGGGGGGCCATCGTCAGGGACCCTGTACTCTCCCAGCACCCCCTCCAGGACCCTCCTGAGCTGCTTCACTGCCTGGGTGGCATACACGTCGGTCCTCCTGGATCGGAAGTGACCCCCCCCCAATACTGGCAGCATGTGGACAAATGCCAAACGCCAGTGGTCACCTCAGCCCACTAAAACTGAGTCACAAAGAAGGGTGCAGGCCCCACCATTAACTGAGTGGCGGTCTGTAGGGGGCGCTCCTGAGGTGCCAGAGTTCAAGCGAAACACAGGGGGTTATGGGCCAAAGGCGGAGGCTGGGGGGAGACTTGGCAACAAGAGTGGAGCGGCGGTCCTCTGAGCACACGGCCCCCTCGCCACCTCTTCGCTCTTCTTTCACGCCGCTGCTCGCCCCTCCATGCTGGACACTGCAGAACGGCTGCCTTCCCCAAATAGCAATGAGAAGTCTCAACAGAGACCCCCAAACTGCTCACCGGGGGTCACTCGTAAGTCTAGGAATGACATCTGGAGACGGACAGCTGGCTTTGTTGACGTGGTGCCATCCTGTACCCCTGCTGCTCACCCCATGGCAGATCCAGACATTTCTTACTGCAGCCTCAGACGTCCCCTCGCCCCCCGCCCCCCCCGGTTTTGAACGGCTCACTCATCGTCATCCATTGGCATTTCTCAGCTGCCACCCACTCTGGGGGCATCAAGACCCCCATGAGGCCCTCAAAACATTTCATCTGCAGCAAACAGCTGGACAGCTTGGGGGTCTCGCTCCGATTCACACACACACACACAGGAAGTCCTTACCTGCCCCGGTGTCCGATGTTCCCAGGCTCAGGTTCCGCAGGGCAAAGGACACAATGAGCCACATGGGCAGCTGGACCCAAATGAGAAGGCTGGCTTTGAATGGGTGGCAGTTGTCCCGCACGTAGAGCTCGGCCACAATGCGTCGCAGGGTCTTCTTAAAGTGAAACCTGCAAAACGAGAGGAAGCAGACAAGGAGTCGGTGACACCTGTGGGCCCTCCCAAATCGGGCTCACCTGCCCACCACACCTGCGTGCCCCCAAACTCGGGCTCACCTGCCCGGGGCGGCTGCTCTGGGTGGAGAGGTGACCAACAGATGGGGGGGCCTTGTAAGTACATGGTGTGTGTCAGGGATGCCCCCTGAGGCCCACCCACCTCTTCAGGAGGTCAACACATCACACCCACATCGTGGGCTTCCTGCTCTGCTCGCCACCTTGCAGGGTGACACACAAACACCCACTTCTGCATTACTATGCTGGCATAAACCTGCAGCGGCGGGTCCTGATTTTGCTGTCCCCATTGCCCACCGGTCAGACTGGTATGTTGTGCAGCACAGTGTTTTGTGTGCCCTCCCCCCACTCTAGGACCCAATGCCCCCCCTAGGAATGGCGCCGCCACACGGCCTATCATCCCACTGGATTTATGGCTGGCATAACTACCCACGCGCCGGGGGGCCGCTTTGCACTTCTGGCACATTGCGTTGTTTTCTCTCGACTTTTTCTTTCTGTGATGCCAGCTTACTGCAAATTTCAATCCATACGTCTGAACAGCACAAGTTCTGCGATGGCTGCTGTGACCCATGCTGGCTCTGACAAAGGAGGTCCAAACAAAAACCCCCGTAGATGTCGCAGACCCTTGAAAGTTGACAGATGTCGCCGGAGGTTGCGACTTCTCCGTTTATTTTGGTAGCATTTGCCCAGTCAGGTGCCCAGTAATGACTTTTATTAACTTTGTATTTTTGCCAGTGGACTCCATGGCCACCGGTGCCCCCATTGCTCCTATTACAGGATGCCCCGCTCCTGACGTCCCACAGGTGGCACTCTAAGCGCTTGCCTCTCTCGTGTGACATTAGACAGCAGTGATCACCTTGGGCTCGTCCTTATGGAGCACAACATGAAGCTGTGGGTCAACGTGCGCCAAGCAAAGCTCCAAACATGGGCATCGTGTGCCACAACGGCACTGTCAGCTAGTGTCCACCGCTGTGCCAGTGCAGATTCAGCACATGTCCTCCGTGTCACACGTGTTGTTGAGATGTCACAATCAGGACAGGTGACACGCCTTTCTTTGTGTGCTTTTCTGTCATTTGCACACGAGTGTTGAGTGTCATCGCCATCGTGTTACTGCAGACCACCAAAGCGCGGGGCTTAGCGACGCCCACGTCCCCCGACACAGACTGTGACAGTTGCTGCATTGTGATCTGTTCTTATGGAGCCAGCGTCCCACTTGTCCTCACAATCACGACTACTTTGTCTTTTGGTCACACAGCCACGGTCGCAGCACACTGAAGTCACACCAGGCACATCTTGGCGGTTCAGTCACAAAGTGCCACAGCAGGCATCAGTCTGATGGCCTTCCCATCATCATCATCATCACCATGGCGCGATTTGATTGGTTCTAAAACTGCCTTGTCGGTTTTACATTCGCCGCTGTGTTTTTAGTTAGAGGCCCCGCCCACTCATGAATATTGATGAGTCACCTGAGAGTGGCTGGCTGTGTGCGGTGGTCAAGGCTTTGGATTTCAGACCCCAAGGTTGTGGGTTCAAATCCCACCACTGACACCTGTGGGACCCTCAGCAAGTCATTTGACCTGCCTGAGCTCCAATTGGAATACCTGTCTCCAATCGGATCTCAAATGTTGGAAGTCGCTTTGGATAAAAGGTGTCAGCCAAACGTGTAAATGCAACGTCCCCGTCTAAGCGATCAGCGCAGACCTCTGCGTTAACGTTCGCAGTGCACCGTCCTGTTATACGCCATTTGTACAAGCAGGGCTAATGTTTGGGATGCGCCATCTGTTGGAATGCCAGAGACATGGCAATCAGGCAGACAGACAGATAGACGCGCACTAACCCCTTTATTTATTATAGCATCCACTCGATGGCCACTGAATACGACCCCAAGTGTCACTCAGGCTTAAACACGTAAAGCTGAGCCTTGTGTGTCACCCCATGGCTGACTCGGGTTTAACCATAATTGTACTCTGTGTACGCCAAGGGGGTAAATAGCGAAAAGTATACGCGAGCCATGAGAATAAACTGCTGTGTCAAACAATGCAGTGGCCTTTATAAAAATCGGCAGGTCTGAGCCCACCAAGGACCAGCGTGGTGCTGTGAGCCATGCCATGCCATGCCATGCTTGGCCCACTCACTTAACTGCCACGTTTGGCTGTGAAAATGGCACATAAAGATTATCATAAAGCTCAGACAAGAGCCAAAGCGCCACACTTAATGGACTGCGAAACACAAGCCTGCCACGTCTGAGGTACGTAATTAAAGTCCCCGTCACTCACAAGGGACGTGTTCAGTTGTAACGCTGCCACTTCTGGAGCGACTGGGATTTTATCACCATTGTGTTAACAGGTGCCACCATGTTGGCATTGTGCTCCCGGGACATGACACTCAGTTGTAGGGGACAAGTCTCGCTGCGGACGTCACTGCCGTGTCCCAGACGCCCCCAAGAGACTGTCTCTGTCCGATTGTCAACGCCTGTAGCTTCATAATTAGGCTGGTGAGACATCAAGTGACACGTCCTGTAGCACATCAGTATAGTGATGGCACAATGAAGCCTTCCTAGGAATTCCCTTCTTTACTGGCGTGTTGGCTGACAGGTGGCACTGCTTGGCACAGGATGCCCCTTCACAGTCAAGTGGGCTGCCTCAATGGAGTTTCTCAACTTATCAAGGCAGAAGACCACACCGCTGTTTCATGCCAATGTGCCAAGTCTGCGTCCCAGTCGTGCCGTGTCACCTTGGACACAATGGTGGAGCTCATGGAAGCGCAGACCCTCACAGCACGACATCTCCCCCTCCTTCTGTATCGGTGACCACCCCGACACGTGCCTGTCCCACACAGCAGAGCAGCCCCCATCCTTACCGTGCTTCCTTCTGTGCCCAGCCTCTCTGCTGCGCCCGCACTGAGACCTCGTAATGCAACTGCTTGGCCAACTCCGCGATCTCCGGCTGCAGGGCTTCAACCTGATGGACAGAAACAAAGGCATCAGTGGGAGGAAAGTGGCCTGCTGCCCGCTGTCACTCTCAGCCCGATGACAAATAGCCCCCACAATTATCATAAATGGGCCAATGCAGCATGGAGATGCCAGGCATGAGAGGAAGACTCATCTCTGAAGAATCTCAGCAAGTGTCTGTGATGGAGTGGCCCGCCTGTGTGAGGACCGCCGCTGTGCCACACCTCATGCCACAGTGACTTCACATCCAAGAGACCTGCAAAGCCTCGCTGATGGCACATTTAAAACCCGATGAGAGGTGGCACAGTCCTGCACTGCCACTTCACACTGGGTGCCCTCCCATGTCAGCCCCTTGCTGCACCCACAGAACTCACCAACTGACAAAATGTCAACCCAGAAGTGACCTGCAGATGTGAAAAGTGGGCCCCCGATTGTCACACGGCTGCCGCAGAGGACTCTGTCTTGGCCAGCCTTCTAACCAAGCAGCACAGGCAACGGGCACCAAGTCAATTAAATAATCAAGCATGAAATGGGAAGAAAGGGGCTTAGGGACCCCCCCAATTAACCCTTTGGACCCCTTAAAAACCTGTGGTCAGGGTCTCCGAAGATTCACTTTAAAAACACCTTCTGGCGCTACCAATCACACAGTGCCCACCACAGCCTAGTCAGGGCGAGACCCCCAAGTGGTAACACACCAGCCGGCAAGGGAAGGGAAAATGTATCTAAATAGGAGGCCCGGGCAGCCATTGCTGAAGCTGAGGAGTGTGATGGTGGGCAGCAGAATGTGACGGAGATCACGGGGTCATGTCGCAGAGGAACATCGCTTTACCTTCAAAATACCAAACCCGGGCAGCAGCAGCGCCAGTCTGCAGCTGGATAGTACTTACATGCAGGGTGGCATTGCACACCTGTCGTTTACGCGTGAATGTGTCATGGCAGGGGCCTTTCTACGTGGTGCTGTGGCATTGTGCCCACCCGAGTGAATCGCGGACTAACAACAAACCCACCAGGGCCCTCCATTACGATTTCAGTATTCACCTTGCACTGGACCACCAACGGGACCCCCACGGGATTGTGTGAAAAAGATGAACTTGCGAGGCCTTGCAAATGTTTTGAAGTCGACTGCCACTTGGCACACGTGCTCAAGCGGCTCCTCCATTGGGCCATGGGTGTCATGCCAGTCCTCGTCGGTACCCACCTTTGCGATGATCAATGACTGATACGCCCCCAGGGGCAGCGTGACGGCCGTCCTCAGGGCGACTGTGGTGCACACAATGGTGGCCCACCACGGGAGGCCTGTGGTTTGCTGCACCGAAGTGAGGATGTCTTCTGTGAAGTGAACCACAGCAGAGTCGGCAAACCTCTCGTAGAGTCCTGGGGTGGCACCGGGAGATGGCACGGAGCTCAGAGTCCGCAGCTGAAGAAGGGGCACACCGTGGTCCACTCTGCCCTTATAACAGGACCATCTCCTGGTCACAAATGGGGCCTTCGAGCAGGCAAAGTCAGAGAGCAATCTGCTGCCACGTGGCAGACTGCCAGGACCAGTCCTCCTAAAATGGCAGCTCACGGATGGTGCCAGCCTGCAGATCAGTCTGGGCAGACAGCGGCACACCATTTTGCACCCTGAAAATGAAAGAAAGGATGAGAAGCAGAAGACGACAGGAGTCTTGCCATCTGACAGGGAGCGGCTATGCGATCACATGAAAGGCGCTATATACAGCATGGCGCATGTTTAATGAACTGATGGCACTGCGACCGGACGTCAAACTGACAAAGGGACACAAAGGTGACAAACGTTAAAAACACAGAGAGCCTTACAGGTGACAGGCCGTCTGGGGACGAGACTGACTCCAAACTGAATCAGTGCGACAACACAACTGAAGTGCACCGGGCAGTGTGCGGCAGTAGAGACCAACCTGTCCCCTCTCAAGAAACCGGGAAGGTACGCCGGCAGAGACGTCAGCAACAAGCGTGGTGGGCACACGAAGACAGTCACCCAGACTCCTGGAGCTCCACCAGAACTTTACTCATTTAGTGAGGCTTTGGCAACACAAAACAAACTTTACACTTGTGCCCATTTTAATGGGGTCTGCCAATCCCCGTATAGAGCGCCTTCTACAGAGGGCACGATCACTCGGGTCGACCTCACTGACACTACGTGAGCGGACCGGACCGGACCTCGCCACGCTACTTCAGCCCGTTTGTCCGTCTGACGAGTTTACGACCCCCGCAGATACAGCGCCTTTCACGTGAGCGACCAAAGCGCACAGTCGCTGCCGCCCACAAGTTCAATGACGGCAGCGGCGGCGGCCGCCGCTTCGACCCGAGCGAGCGTAGCCCGCGCTTACCTTCTCTTCGTCGCGCTCATATGACGTTGAGGGGCGGGCACATGGCGGACGGCCCGCCTCGTCATCCTATTGGCTGCGTACCGAGTGACGCTACAGGTTTTTTCTTTTGACAGACGCGATCGATTGAAGACGCTGCGCCTTTCGTTTCCTTTGTTTTTTTATGAGATAATAGTTAATATATTAACATTTGAGGATATTACAAAATAAAGGACACGCATTGATAGAATTAAACCTTTAGCTGCCTAAAGTTGAACAATGTGTGTGTGTGTGTGTCTTCAGATATCCCAGGTACACTCGCATTTGGGCGCTGAGACAACTGGGTACCAACATGCAGCCTCATACCAGCTGCCCACAGGGCACCACGCGGAGTCCCCCACATCACAAACACACAGACGGCTCCGCGGTGACGTTGAAACCAGAGCAACTCATGGCACAGGCAGGGCATCTCAGCTGTAATGACATCCTCAGTTCTGATGCTATTGGGCATCAGCACTCTCTGCTGTATTGAAGATGGCCTCAGTGGGGCGCCCCAGTGCATAGTCTGAGCACGTGTTACTTGTGCAGACCGAGGGAGTGGCGCCCCCTGCTGAGTGAGTCTTCAGTAAGCAAAAAGCAGGCGGCTGATGTAGACTTACTCCATGTTGGTGCCCCCTGTGCTGGGTAAGGAGTGGCCTCCTGTTCTGCACCCAAAGGGGATGATAAAGCGCGCTGGCCCACCTGTCCCCTCCCCCCCCCATACACAGACTGGCCCACCTGCCCCCCCTATATTAACTGGGTCACGGCTACCTGCTCCAAAGACAAGGTGATGGCCCGACGTGGTGAATTCTACCAGTGCTGGATACTCTGTGGATGGACACTGACCTGAATTCCACCACCAGGGGGCGCAGCTCCCATCTCTTACCCAAAGCTGCCCAATCCCACCCTTTGATCGTCCCCCATTACACTGTTTGGACGGTGGGACCCACCGTCACTCCGAAAGGCGCTCGCTCCGTAGTGTCACACTTTAAAGCGTCAAGAGCTTTCAGAAGCCCTCGAGCTGAAAGGTGCTATAAAAAGCGTGGCTGTTTGCTCTCCACATGCGGAAGTGCAGCGGGCGGCGGGCTGGCGCTCACAGGACGGCTGCTTTGTTTGCTCTGCTGGCGCATGTGAGTGGGGTCAAAGGTGCATCATGTGGCCACACCACAGGGAAGTCAGTCGGGAGCTGGGCACGGGCAGCGCCATGGACGGGCTCATCCCAGTGAAGGACACGCGGTGAGTCATTCTGGGGCGAGTCGGTGGTATGTGGGGTCCAGTACCCCCTGGCACAGCTCTGCTCACCGAGGCCCTCTGTCTGCTCTCCCTCCGCAGGTCAGCCATGAACGAAACATGCGGCGGGCGTGTGGATATGGATCTGTTCCTGCACTGCTCACTTGTGCCATCTGTGAGTGCCACTGTGGGGTCGTAAGTGTGAAGTGTGTGTGCCAGGTGTGGGCACGTGTGTAAAGCATGTGGGACAGGGTGACATGAGGGGATGGCATCTGACCTTCGGGGTTTGAGCGTGTAAAGTGGTGGGTGGGTTTGCTGGGGAGTGAGTGCAAGAACAGCAGGCGTCCCACCCGTGTTGGCACCCGAGGTGTGCGGGTCCCCCGGAGGGAGTCACGGTGGTAGCGCACGTGTTTTGTGCTCCTCATTCCTTGCTCTTCCTCACCTCACAGGTCTTCATCGTCTTCATCCTGTCGTTCCTCCAGCGGCGAGTCAAGAGGCACCGCTTTGACGAGCGAATCCCCGCCCTCAATGGCCGCTTCGCTATCATCGTGTAAGGCCCCCCGCTCCTGCAGCGTTCTCACCCGTCACTTCCAGTGGGGGGCGCCGCTGGCCGTCACCAAGCCCCAGAGGCCTGGCACATGACCGCTGCCCCCGTACTCATCCCTGCCGCTCTTTTGTAGGCCCCTGGACTTTATCGACAGCCTGCGCAATCGGTGGTCCTACGGGTTTGCCTTTGGAGCCGTGGCCTCCAGCGTCCTGCTGCTCTTCTCTGAAGAATATGTGCCACCCCACTTCCCGGCGTGGAGTAAAGGTGAGCAGATGCCCTGCAAATGAGGACAGGTGGCGCATGCCGAGAAGAACAAGCACCGGTGGGGGCACCAGGGTGGGCATCTGCTTATCACTGAGCCCGGGTGCAGGCTGGTGAGGCCTTTGGGGATGGGTGCCACAGACGGGCACACTGTCTCCTGGGCACAGGGTACAGTCCGTGAAGCTTGTCCTGGGAGGCTCTTCAGCATAAGCTCATGTCATTTGAAAAGGTGGGCATCAGAAGCAGTGTGTTGGAGGCTGGCATGTTTGTGGCACAACCACGCTGTACTGCCTGATAGCCACAGGGTCGTTCAACTTTCTGTAGCAAAAAGATGATGTCACTCCAGAGTGCCACTCAGCCATCAGGTGACATGTCGCTCTGGACACTGCACCTGACTCACGAGGTGCTTCAAGTGGCATAGGTGCCAAACGCACAAGGTGCCACATAAAGTAAGGAGAGGCCCAGGTGAGGCCTGTGGACGTGAGCCTTGGGGTAGGCAGGATGTGGCACTGACGTCTTCTTTTCTTGCCAGCGATCATCTCTCTAATTGGCGCTCTGGAGGTGGGCCTGGCATACTACCCGCTCTTTGCTTGCCTCTCCACACCCTTCAAAGTGATAGGAGGAACGCTGGGAATTCTGTACACCCTTTCTTGGTAAGTAGGCCAGTCTTTAGACTTGGTGGGCATCTTGGCTTGTACCCGCGCTGTGCCAGGGCCTCGTTGACAGAGACCTAAGCCTTCTGTCTTCATATACCATTGGCACATGGTATCAGGGCACAAGTGGATTGACTCGTCTGCTCAGATCCTTTTATACGCCTGGGTGAATGTGCCCGATGCCAACTCTGCTTGCTCCAGTACCCTTGTGGGCAGCTTTGCTTTGCTTTCTTTGTTTCCCATTTTTCAGTTCCTCAATTCCTCAGCCTTCTGGCACAGGACAGACGGAAGTCCAGGGAGCTCTGGGTACACAGAGGATCATGGGAGTTGTAGTCCAAGGGCCTCCTGTTCAATTTGACATTTGTGTTTGGTTCATGTCGACGGACCCTTGGGGGGCCGCTGGGTTATTTCTTTGGGTGTCTGGGGTGGTCTGACCGTCAGTGATTGGTATTCATAGGCGTCTTGTCCTTTGGTGTTGAGTTGAGTGCACAAATAAACTTTCTTCTTTTGAAGTTTGGTCAGGTGGGCGCACAGAGGCTTGAAGACCACCGGGCAATGACGGGCACCCTCCTGACTTTGTCTCTTTCTTTGGCAGGATCGTTGTCACGATGTTTAATATCATCAAGTGTCCCAGTGGCACGGTAAGTGACCTCAGTGATGGCAGTGTAAGTCAGACAGCCAAGTGGGGGGCTGTAGGGGGCACCCTGCCATTGCACAACTGTGTCCATCTCGAGTGATGGCCTCGGCCCTGGCTCTCCTGGTCTGGTGGGCAGGGGTCGGTCACTGTGGTCACCCCTAGTGCTTATCCAATGAGCAGCCAGTCCTGTCTTCCTTGCTGGTAATTAAGGATACTAAACCACTAGGTGGTCTGAGTCACGTTGGCACAGACTGGCAACATGCACACGTGCAAACTCAGCTGGCACCAAAGCTTTTGCATCTTCAAGAGGTGTCAAACACAAAGATGGCAGTGGGCCAGAGAGGGAAATCCAAAAAGGCAAGCCGTGGCCATGGAGGACTGGCACAAAGCCGGGGCAGGAGGAAAAGACTAGAAGGGTGACATGGCCTCAGGTGCCACTAGGGGGTCTAACCTCCCCCTTTGACCCACCCTGGCAGAAGCACATGGCACCACAATGTGGGCTGGTAGACATCTGCTCTTTGTGCTCCTGAGGGTGGGATGGCGCCTGCCCAGTTAGGTCATGTGGGCATTTCACAGGGTATCTGTGTTCTCCCTCTCCTGCGCTTCGGTTCAGGTGGGCTCACAGCTTGAAGTGGACAGACAGGATGGTCTGCGAGACCCCTGGGCTCGTGTGGTCAGTCGATAGCCGTGGCTGCCATTTCTCTCCTTGTCACTCTGTCCCTTTGGCTTCCTGTGAAGTAAAGTTTGAGGACATTCAGCGTCGCACAGCCGGGCAGAGTGGAGGCAGCGAGGAGAGAGACCCGGGGGTCCCGGGGGCTGAGTGGACACAGCACAAGAACCCGCTGACAAAACCCGCCTCCAGACAAGAAACAAAGGCCAGCAGTGCAAAGCCACTTGAGGGCAACCGTGTGCCACTCAGCGTTGTGCGTTAAAGCCTTTGAGCGAAGCCTGCAGTTACGCTGGTGCCAGCGGTGCCCCTTCTGATGGTAAGGCATTCTGATTGAGCCCTCAGTGGCATTCACCATTTCCTCCCCCCCCCCTCTCTCTCTCTCTAGGTCATTGGCAAGTACCAGAGCGCAGTTGTCCATTGGCCAGTTGTGATGTGCCAGCTGTTCTTGGCAGGTCGCTTTGTGTTTATGGTGGTCAAAGGCATTCTTGTGCACTTGAAACTGGACATGGACGAGGTACTGGTGTGAACAACCAGCAGGGGGCACCAGCTCCCTGTAAGGCGACTGAGCGCCAGCCTCGGAGCCCTCCTGTGTGGTGGTGCCCCCCTGAGTAAGTAGTGCAGATCGGGCACCGATCAGCTTAATTTGGGTCTTCTTTGTCCACAGCAGGACCACGACCAGCTGCTCCATGCCCACCACTCCCAGTACGTCATGCAGCTGCTGAAGAAGCCCACCTTACAGTACGTCTGCAAGCAAGTGGTGCCCAGCGGGTGACCCCCAGAGAAGTGCCACTTCACTAGAGAGCTTGGCCAGCCGTGGCTTAGGCAGGCTGATGGTTCACAACACTGGCAGGTGCTCTGGTGTCCCGGCAACCCATCTCACCCTCTGCTCTCTTTGTGCCAGGCTCGAGCAGAAGAATTGGCTCCAGAAGACCATCTACACGTGGGACCCCTGCTTCAAGTTTCCCAACAGAATGATTGGCACCTCGGTCATCTCCTTGATCTGCATATACATCGTAAGTATGGCACCGGCGGGAGGCCCACATGTGGTAGAAAAGCTCCAGCCTCACTACGCCGGTCATCGGCCCAGTTTGTGTTGGCAGAGCACAGCGTCAGTGCCGTGGCATTCGACGAACTCGATGACCTCTGCGCGGCCCTGAGGGAGCTGGCTGCAGAGAACAACATCAGCACCAGCGACCTGGATGGCATCCTGCCACAGCTGGAGGAGCTGAGCGGTGTACTGCGAGGTGAGTTCGACTGCCACCTGCATAGTGCCACCTGGTGCCCGCCCTCCCTCCCCTCACCCCTCTTCCTCCTCTCGCATCTTCTCTGCAGACTCCTGGCTCATCTCGTCCATTTTCGCGTGCCTCATGTCGGTCGTCTACATCTTCCACGTCCTGAAATGCTACCGGTAAGTTGTGGGCATTTTATGGTGCCCTCCTAGGAATCGCATGGCCACCAGTGTCCCTCGTGATGCTCTGCATGCTCTCACCTGCAGGGAGCACATCAGGAGACTGAGGGCTGGCGTGAAGAGCTTTGTGCCACTGGCACTGCAAAACAGCAGAGCTGCGGTCAGTGTGGTAAGTTGGCGAGGGGCATCTGGGGGTTTTCTTCTTGACTCTTGGGATCCATGCCAGGTGCTGCCACTAATTCAGCGGCTCCCACTGGCAACGACTTGAGTGCTGGCAATTCAGTTTGTAGCCCTCATGCCTGCCAGCTCACACAGCTTGGCTCCTTTTTGCCAGGGTACCTTTCATGAGGATGCCAGTATGTTTTTGTGGTGGCAAACGTCACTGGGCACATGGCTGCAAGGATGGGTGGGCACCCTGTGAATGATGTGGGCCTCACTCACACTGGCCATCTGTTGCCCTCTTCATCACTGCAGGCCTACTGGTCAGCACCCTGTGTTCATGGGCACAGCCAGATCTGGGTAAACGTGCCTTTGACATAGCCAGCTGGCAGTGCCAATTGTGCCTCAGTCAGGGCAGTGAGGAGAGCTAAAGGTGACAGAGACGTGGCCAGGGTCCACTGGCATCTCCCTGTGGCAGCTGCTCAGAGGGCGGGCATCACCTTTGTCACACTCCGCCTTTTCTTCTTTTTCTCCTAGGCGGCCCTGGCAAGATACTCAGGATGGCAGATCGCCTACTTCCTCTGGGGTACGTGATATGAGGTCCCGCGCGCCACCGCTGCTACCATCCCACCACGAGGCGATTCGCTGGCTTTCTCAGACCAGCCACGTGTCCGGCGAGCACCTGACCGGTGGACACACTTGAGAAGTGTCACTTCTGTCACCCACTTCATGCCAGGGCTCCCCGTGGACTCGTCACTCAGGTGTCTCCTCGCCTTCCATTTAGCCAGGCTGCTTGTCATTAATTGCAGTCAGACCCTCCCACTTGGCTTCTCATTGGTCATCTTCACTGGCTTCACCCTCTCATTGGCCAATCTCCTTGGACATCGTCAATGCCCTCATGTTGTCACAGGTCATCTCCAGCCCCCCCTCCCTGCCACCTTGTCATTGGTCAGCCTCATTCTCTCTGCCCTGCCATTGGTCACCTTCCAATCTCAGTGTGTCCCTGGCATTGCTTCGTCGGTGGTCTGTGCTCCACATTGGGGGCTGCACTTTACCTCCACGGTGTCCCCTCACTGTCCGTCCGTCTGTCTGTCTCTTTCTCTGTCCCCTCAGGCTACCTCATTGTCCACTTTGTCCTGTTCCTGCTCGGAGTCACCTTGGCATACATGTTTGTCCTCCCCGTGCGGCACGGCCAAGGGATGCAGCTGCTCAGCGCCCTGGAGATAACCCTGTGAGTAGTGCTGCCGTTGGGTCACCTCAGTGGGCACAGGGGGTCATGCCGCGTCTCGGTACGCCACCTCATGCCCCTCGCGTTGGTTTCTTTGCAGCATCTCGGTGGGCCTGGTGGTGGGGCTGCTGATCTTCCAGATTGTGTTGGCGCAGCTCTTCTTCTTGCAGGACAAGATCAACCCGGAAGACAAAAGCAAACCCCTGGCACTAAACAACAAGTAGGTGCCCGAGCACGTCCCCGTCTTACTGTGGGCCTTGTCCCCTGCGTCTGTCACTCATCCCTGTCCCACCCTGCACAGGAGAGCCTTCCACAACTTCAGCTACTTCTTCTTCTTCTACAACGTAATCCTGGGCTTCAGTAACTGCGTGCTGCGTCTGCTGTGCAGCTTCGTCGTCGGCACCTTCCTCGTGTCCCGCATCGACAGGACCATCATGCCCAGAGGATACGAGACGGCGGACATGGGTGAGGCCGGGCTCCCTGAGCGGCGCTCGCTAAACACAATTCCAATACTGAGGGGGTCCCCTCCTCTTGGGGTCTTCCTGAATGGAGTATCAGTGGGCAGCTTCACGGCTTCAGGTGCCATGCTGCTGTAGTGTGGTGACACGCAACACGCCAGATGTGGGTCACCTAGGGTCATCCGTGACCTCAGCAGGACCTCTTAGTCACACCGGTGGTCTCACGTGTGCAGGCTGAGGCTGACCCTGGCCCGCCGAGTCAAGTGACTCCCGAGTGTCAGAGACCCCTGGGATGAGGAGGTACTAATGCTGGGTGGGCCGACTGCTCTGCTCTTGTCAGCTCTGAATTCCTTGCCAGTCTGCTGCCCTCTCTGACCACAGGCTTGTGTCCTCATTTAGGGTTCAACACCTGGGTGGGCATGCTGCTTGTGGACCATCACCACAGTCACCCGGTCCTGCTCTGCTTCTGCCACCTCCTTTTGTCTGGACGTCAGGAGATGCCCACTTGTGCCGAATCACGGTATTCACAGGGGGACGCTGGTGCAGGTGAGTGAGGGGACACGAGACGGAGGGCAGTGCCACCCAGCACACACACACACACACACACACACAGACAGACACGCACAGTAGGAGGGCACCGGGCTGAAGAGCAGAATCCGGGCGCGACAAAGTCAAGCAAAAGGTCGTAACGTGGAAGGTGGGCATCTGAGAGACAACGTCAGGGGAAATCAAAGGGCATCAGAAACCAGCGGGGCAAAAGACGCAAGTTGTAGTCCGGACTCACGCAGAAGATCTTTAATTGGACAAATCTGGAGAGCCCTGTCATCCTGCCCAGCAAACAGCCTGGCATCACAATGGGGCAATGGGAAGACATCTTTAAAAACTTCCAAAATCAAAACAAGCAAACAACGTGACCAATAAACTCCGACAACACACAAAGCGAGGGGCAGACAGACGGGCACACACCATGACACACGTGACAAGATGTCCGCCGACTGCTCTGCGTGTCACGTGTCCCCCCAGACCGAAACCCAAAAGAGAAGCAGCGCCCCCTGGAGGTCACCTTGTAGACGGCACTTATGCACGCAGTACCCCGAGACTCGGAGGGAGGGAGGGGGGGAGAGTGGGCCGTGGGTGAAGCCCTCCATTCACCGGTCAGTCCTGGTGACCACAATGACAGGGGACGGGAATAGTATACTGTCAGGCGGCTTGTGTCAAAATGTAATTGAATTTGATTGATGAGATTAAACCCCGCCCCTTTTTAATTCATGACCGAAGTCCCGCCCCCACCAACCACCG
The DNA here is from genome assembly GCA_026402145.1 of Polypterus bichir lapradei. Classification (NCBI taxonomy): domain Eukaryota; kingdom Metazoa; phylum Chordata; class Cladistia; order Polypteriformes; family Polypteridae; genus Polypterus; species Polypterus bichir. The sequence goes on along the minus strand of JANRMT010062835.1, from coordinate 502,404 downwards.
GTTGTTTTGTTGACCTTTGATG